>JAQSVH010204291.1:0-15716 GCA_029448705.1 Adansonia digitata
TTTCCCCATGCTTATTAATGAAGGTAATTATAATGTGCCTTTTTTCTTTCACTAACCACACATTGAAGGACTAAGCCGCTGTTGGTGTTATGTGGTCCCAATGATGCTGCACAAATGTTAACAATAACCAATCTTTTGGTTGGCTGTTTACCACCTAATCAATGAGCTCATTTTTTGTACATGGTCAAATTATTCATTGCAATGTCGTATCCACTTCTAGTCTAGCATAGGCCAATGCATTTAATAACTTCCAATTCTTGGTCCTTCATATTTTTCCCATATGCCATCATTTTGTTAACTTCAAAACAAAAGTTTTCCTCGATAGTTGATAGCAATATGCATGGGAGGCTATGCTATATATCTCACCTATGACAGTAATGACATTTTGGTGCCTATCATATATTATGGTAACAATTCATCTCTAGTAACATTGGACTTTTAAATTCCCCAAGAACCATATCTAGTCATCTAAACCGTTAGAGTTTACTACTACAAATGCCAAAGGGAAAATTTGATTATTTGCATAAATGAAGCTAGCTAACAATAAAGTCCCTTTAAAAGGTTCGCCCAAGTGGCAGCCATCAATAAAACCATCCCTCAGTAGCCATTTAGAAAACCTATAATGCTACATCCTAACGTTCTAAACAATTGCTTAAAATGCCCTTATGTATAATACATGCATATGGCCACGCTTTGAAGGTAGGCAGCCTAAATTTATTTACACATCCATGGTACTAATATGTATGAGTCTTGGGCCTTCCCATGCAGCATCTTCATAGATTGCTCTTTGCATAACCAAGCCTATTTGTATGTTATCCAAATTCCACAGTTTGCTTTAAGCACTATTCAAATTTGATGTGGGCTAATGTTTGGCTACAAATTTAATTTCTCTATTATGATGGCAACAATAAACTTGGACCTCTGATAAGGTCTTCCATTAATCATATCTTGAGCATTATGGTTGTGTTGATCTATTGTGGTACTAATAACTATAAACTATTTTGCGCCAATCCTATACGTTGTTAAATGCTAGGGGCAGCCATTTAACCTATAGTCAATGCTTATGAATAACTTGTTTTTCTTCTTAAACTTATATGTGAATTTATTCGTAACTCTATACAGGTAAAGTGTGAGCTTCAATACAGGTACAATTTTTAATGTTTGATTCTTGCCTATGATTTGATTTTTCAAAATACTGTTAACAAACCAATCTTTCATTAATGCAATACATTTATAGCCATTGTTAAACTGAAATCACCTGCATAATCAATGAAGGAAATAGTATTTCAATCCTCTAGAATAGTGTTTATCACTCATGCTTTCATTGTCTGTAGCTCCTACAGAAGTCATTTGTATAATAAAAAAAGTACTTTGTACCTTAATATGCAATGAAGGTTAAATAAGTCTGGTAACTAGTTGAAAGTTTCATACCCACCCTGAGTAGAGGACATTAATGGGTTAAACCATTGTCCTATCATTGTACTGGGGATGAAAGTCCTTATGGTCCAATATATATAAATTTGATTTCCTCTCACTAAGCTTAACCAAATCTTTCAAACCAACATCATTGATCAAATCTATGAGCAAAGTTAGGTGAAACCCCAATGTATATCTAGAAATATGATGGTCAACATTCTTTGCTAGTTTATCCCTAATCCATCCGTGTAACGCTTTAAATGTAGCGTTCTCACCAATCGTCACCCTAACTCTTGCTCCACTATGATATTCCAAAAAGTTACTAGTAATGATGATCTCCCCATTAATATGGCAAAAATAATAAACTCATTTGTTTAGAGTGGATAAGTCATTACAAGTTAATTTTATATACATTAATTTCTAAAAAAATTATTAGACTCTAGATGCGCTACATTTCCTAACTTAGAAACTCCTTATTCTCGCTTAAAGTTAGCACTAATATTAGTTTGATCAGGTAAAAAGAAAAGGAATTGGCAAGACTACTTGAAATAAGGGGTGGGAAAACCAGAATCCATCGATAATGCAAGCTATAGTCAAAAGAGAAAGAGCCCCTATGCGTGAGTCATGTAAGGACAAGCTTGTGATAGAAAGAATGACGGCTTTCAAAAGTTAAGGGAAGCTTCCAAAGTATGGAAACCAAGGCATAATTGCGTAGAGGCGTAATTCTAGATAAATTATGTAAAGGGCATAAACATGGATGTATGGCTTTATGGTTGAGTAATTGTACAAAAGTAAAAGGGGCATAAATGTCTTTCCACTAACCATTTATATGACATGACGAATGACTCACACCTTTTTTAGACCGACTCACATTAAAAAAAAGTACTATGCATAAAAATATCCCCTATTTTATAGTAATATATTAATTATATTTGTGTTATCATTATAGAAGTGGGGGAAAACTATATAATCCACAATATCATTAATATTTGAAATTTCATATTAATATATCTATATTAGATTGAATAAGAGGATCATATTTTTAGGTAATCAAAATATTATCAATATAATTATTTATGATTTTAATAATTGGGGGATAATTTAATCTACATTATTAATTATTATATGTTATGTATTTTTACTATACTTATATTATCATTTATTAAATATTATTTATATTATTGATTATTTAAATTGATGTTAAATTATTATGCTTTGAAAAACTGGCTCTTACCTTGTGAGGAAATCAAATCCATGTTTTTTTAGAATCAGATCCCACCTTAAGAAGGAATCCACTCCATGCTTTCAAGAACTGGCTCCCACCTTAGGAAAAAAATTAGTCCTTTTTACTTTTTGAAATGATTCATTATTCAGCAAAAAAGGTCAATTATTTTGAAATTTACCTAAAAATCGACTCCTTAAAACCCTTTGGAAACCCAAAATCCTTTCCATATTAATTTGCAATTATCAATCACCAGTGCCACACCCTAAAAACCATGATGACCAAAATCCAATTGTCAGTAACTTGAACATGACACCCAAGACATAAATTGACAAGAGGGGGCTCGTGAAGAGAAAGAAAGCCAGAAAACTAATCGAGAAAGAAATAAATGTGAAACACAAACTATTACAGAGGCTCAATATTAAGAAGTAATGAAAGACTTCAAACTTTCAGAGTAGGAATACCATTTTTGTGATGGGTTTGGGTCGAAAAGAGTGCTTGGAGGATGACATATTAATATCAAGTTTCTTCAACAAATTGATTTTCCATACTTTGATACTTTCAAACTCTATTCATTACAAAATTTGCTAGAACCATCGAATAAGTACTATAAGAGATTAGTACGATTATTTTATAATAACATTGATATAGGAAGGATTGATAGTGCACCAGAATGTTTTAAAAACATTACGAAGATTATGTATATAAGTTATTTTCACATATATGTTGGTTGGAAGGAATTATTGGTCAGTCCTAAAAGTTTGTGTGAAGCATTTAGGGGTGGATTTTGTGCCTTATAATAATTGTGAATAGTATATAATGGGTCTTTACTAGATCATGCAAAAATCATCTTTGAAGACCCATTTCTAAAATAAGACTAATGCCAACAGTCTACATATACATGAAAGACTGCTACACATGATTGTACTTCACATATTGATCCCCAGAGGAGGGAAAATTGCCATGATGACTCACGAAGACATATGGCTATGTCTTGCTTGATGAAAGGTAAAAATCCACGATTTCATTTCATTATTCCATCAAAAATCAAGGTAGCCTACAACACGAAAATGACAATCATTCCCTATACATCCATTGAATCTGAGTTTAGACAATGTTACAAAGTTAGTACTATAAATGAAATAGGAACTTTAGTGTCTAAAACATATAGAATAAGGAAGATAATCTTGAAAAAGGCTAGCTTTTACATTGACCAAGGGATATGGGGGAATGGGACAAAAACTAAGTAAAAGAAAAGGTCAGAGTCAAATGGACCTTCAACATCGGCCACAACATACGCACGTGTTAAAAATGGTGCCTCAGCAACAATGATGTATGTTTAGGACAACATAGCATCATTGAGGACAAAAATGGACAAAATAGAGGAAAACATGTTAGAATGATGTTAGATGTCACAAGCATGGGTAGATAGATTGCTTTTCAATTAATTTTATAAAAAACAAATTTGCTGGCAAAATATCTGACCAAATTTTTGGCTCAAGTGCAACCGCAAATGAAGATAGCATTGGCATTGCTGAAAGAGAGCATAATTGGAATGATAAGGTATGTGGAAATTACCAATTTGATATATGAATTGGGAAAGGTCTTCATTGATGAATTTTTTCATTTTTTCCTTGCCATTGCTTAGTTTAGTTATGGAGTGCATCATAAGAAATTACCATATATGGACCAACTAACGATCTCGACTATTAATGGACATTATAAAGATTAAATTGTAATAATCCTTAGCATGAGCGAAAGATGAAAAAACTCAATTCCTTAATGTTAATGGGGTCTTGGCATATATATTTCATTCATCAAATTGTCTAGAGGATTTCAAGGGGAGAAAAATCTACATACAGGTAGGTAAAGCAGTTATTCTAGTAGCAGTATGGTTGTAGCATATTACATTCACTTCATTAACAAACTATTTAGTTGGTAAATTCCTAAATATTTAAAAGTCCTATTATATAAATTACATGATTTCTCAGTTTCGAGGAGGCTATTTTATGATGACTTTATATGGTTCTGCTTTGACACCTTTGAAGTTGGTGTTTGGTCATCAAAAAGCAGGTATGACTTATTCTAAACCCTAGTGAATAATTATTAATACCTTAAACCATAAGCTGATATCTATTAATTACTAACAAATTAGCTATTGTCGTAAACTTGGGATTTACTAACATATAGGTTATATGTACACGCATGAAAAACTTAGATGGTGTTCTTACGTATTTGCCAGGTGATATGAAAGAGAGACTATTATTTTGTTGGGTAAAATAAACAAATACTGTTCAAATTTCATCAAACGTTCAATGATAAAGTATGTAATATAGCAGACATATTGATTTATTAATCAATTTGTAGGATGCATACCACTATACGAACATAAAAAATAGCGTTTTCAGCAAACCTGCTGGGCCTTTGGTGCTAAAGGATCTACGAAATCTTTAGGATAGATATGGCAGACTAAGAGAGAAAGGTTATTATGAATATAACACATTGTTATTGGATGACAAGCCATGCAAATCCTGGCTAAATCCTGTAAGTAATTACATTGAGAAATCATTGTATGTACAAGTTTCTAATATAATGTAGGAATTAACCTCTGAGTTACTTTCTCGTTCCCTTCGATATGAATTGCTAATGTGAGCCTAGGAAACAATTGTGTAACAAATTAAGTTGAAACTTGAAGGAATATGATGATAATGAAAGTATATTTTGTAACTTATATGACCTTTGATTGAATGCATACACAGTTTTCTTATTCAAAGTTTTGATATTACATACAATTTTGTAAGCAAGTGCTTAAAGAATATATTCCCTGAAATGATTCCACAAGTTTCCACGTATGCACTTGGGGGGAATTGATTCTTTTGTGGGGTACGTTTCTTTTTTATTCATTCATAAAATGATAGGGGTCCACGGATATTCTTTGCATGTGAGCAATGTGCTTCTTAAGTTTTATAACTATGCTTTGCATATGCTTATAAGCCAATCCACACATTCAATTTTATACAAAAAAATCACGCATATATAGGTTTGACCTTTTAGCATGCCTTGGTTGGTTTATAGGTTGTTTATAGGAGCTAACTAGTTGTATCCAGGATTTATGCCAAGACATGTTACTTCCATTTAATAGATATTATCTTCATCAGCGTGACCCTTCTCATCATAAATATAACACTCATCTCTAAATAACTTTCATTTTTGTATAAAGAAAATGTCGTTTTTAGAGCTATTTACTAACAATTAGTGTCCGTTGGTCCAATGCCATTAATCAAACAAATCATTCTTCCTTTTTCTCTACCAATGGCAGCATGCACTGTTTGTAAAATCGCCATTGCTGGCAGTTATTCCTAAATGAGCCTGAGTCTTATCCTTAAAATTTTGCTTGTATTAAATCAAGCCAGCATTTGCCGTTGAATATCTAGTAATTATGTCAACTACAAACCATAAGTTACTATGAAACAAAAAATCTTTGCTGCATGCCTTCATAAATTTTGATCCAATATCAGGTGTAGGGGGAAAGAAATTGAAAACTTGGACAACAGGCTACGTGAGTCATGACAATCATCTTTTTCTTTATGAATCGTAAGGCAAATGTTGGAATGAATATGACTATCCTTTTTTCCTTAGTTACTCCTCCATGTATGCTATTTTCTTCCCTCTATCCTTGATACGGACCACACACTAGGATCACATGCAATAAAAATTTTTGCTTTCATGGACTCTAAAACCTGCTAAGATTATTGATGATTTTGTACAATTGTTTTGATTCATTTTAATATCAGTAAACTTTTAAGGGTTGGTCCGTATATTTACATGTTTTGCAATAGTGGAGAATTTGTTAAAACATCCAGATAGGGGTTAAGGAAGAAAGTAGAGGAATTATTTCCTAATTAATAAAGATATCCAATAAACAATAATTGTTAGAGTTAAGCTTTGATAGTACCTAAACTAAACATTGGATTACGTTCCCTAAATAACATATATTCAACAATTTATAATTAATCATTGTTCCAACAAACTATTTTAGTCCTTGTTGCTTTGTTTGACTAAGTATTATCTTTTGTTAATACAAACTCATTGCATTTACATGATGTAATGGAAGTAACATAGATGATTTGAAGCACTATTTTCTAGCTATAATAATAAATTGAAGTTTAGATTTTACTGCTAATCATTAAATATTATAATAAGTTGAAGCCGAAGATGTCCAAAAGCAAAGAGGGACAAACATGCATATATACATTTATTAAACTTGAATATTATTACATTCATTACCAACATAAACAGCTAAATTTGTAAACTTGGCATGCCGATCTTTAAACCTATTTAAGCCTATCTAACATAGATTTTAGCTTCTCCATACTTTTATCGTCATCTCGATTCCTGCCTCAAAGTCAACTATATATTTATCGATATACATCTAACAAGTCTGTCGGAGTTCTTCAATAAGGGATTGGCGTGTAGCATTGATAGATTTCTATTTACTATACATCTTTTTGTAGTGTAGGAACATGTCATAGTTATAGTCATCGATCTCAAACCTAAAATGTGATCTTATATAAGTAATTGTATTCTTAATTGCAAACCTTTCTGCTATTGTTTTGATCTTCATGAAACTCACTTTTAAAAATAGCCATCAAAATTTTTGATTCATAGAGTTATGTAATATGGATAATTGCCCTATATTGATTTTTTTCATTCCTTAGACCATGGTAAGTAGGATCTACATATCCACATGCCTAAACAACTTTGAGCAGAAGGTTCTAAAAGTTAATCGAGATAATTTCCATTACATTGCAGAAAAGGCCTAATCATAAATGGTTAATAGTAGTTAATGGTGAATCCAAGAAACCAAAAAAAAAAAAAAGATACAATGGAAGTTAACATTCCAATGGCAAATATATATAGTTTAAACTACAATAGTTTTTTTAAGATGGTTGCTAGCAGTTACTTTTAATTGTAAAACCATGCCATATACATTAGAAGTGGAGTAATTAATGGGGAAAATATAAGGATAAAAATAAATTTCCGTTTTCATATGGTTAATAGCAATTACTTTAACCCAAAAAGGATTATGAAGGTTCTATATCTTGTATATGAAACAAGGAACACACAAGCCTTAAATGAAATTGAGTTTCTAATCAGGTAATAGGACATTAGATTATCATAACAACCAAATTTCTAGGCTTTTATACATGAGGGATGCAAGTTAAGGAAAATACTAATAACAGCTATATAATTTCCAATGACAGCTACCTAATATTTTAATATTAATTATATATTTTGAAAGTAATTATTTTAAAAATGTATGGATAATTTTAAGAAGATGATCACAATTGAATATATGTACCATAGCTCAATGTACATAAAACAATAATTGAATGTACAAATGGCCACAAAAATATATGTAAAAATGACTATAACTAATCTACAGAGAAGCATATGAGCCTAAACCGTATCATATAAGTAAATACTAATTGTGCACATTACCAACACTGATAATATGACAATCACCTCTAATATACATATGATCATAACTTAATTTACATATAATCATGTGATGAATGTACATATTACCATAACTACATACACAGATGACTATAATTGAATATATATAAGATCATAAAACCCAAAACCATATCTAAAAACCAAATATTAATTGTGCACATTACTAACACTGATGAGATGACAATAACTTATAATATGCATATGGTCATAATTGAATGTACATATGATCATAACTGAATGTACATATTACCATAAGTAAACGTACAGATGGCCATAAATGAATGTACATATAACCATATAACCTTAAACCGTATCAAATAACTAAATACTAATCATGCATATTATGAACACTGATGAGATGACAATCATTTGTTATGTACATATGACCTAATGTACATATAATTAAGATGCATGAACAAAAGACTATAAGTGAAGTGTACACCCTTAACCCATAGTGTCTTTGGGGAAATAATTTGAAACTATAATCCTTAATTAAATACTAATGCTATAAAAATATAACACTTTTTCTATGGCAATCACCTAAAATGAAGTATGAGTATATCTGAATGTACATATCAGTGCAATTGAATGTACATAACACTAGAAGTCAATGTACAAACCAAGAGGTGAATGAATAAATGATGTTGGTGTAATTTTATAACACTTTGACCTTTATTTTAATATAACCTAAACTTAAATTGTATAAAAAATTAATAAATGTGCACATTTGAAGTCCAACATTCAAGATATGATGAATACTTGTACTATATGTGTGACCTTAGACCCTGAATGTACATATGCCTATTATTGAATGTATATATGAGAAAGTCCTATAGGAATGATTATTGTAGATACCCTATTTTGTCTGGGCCATCATCCAAGGCATTAGAGATCATTATTCTAGGCATCTTTGGAGTCATGCAGATGAGCATAGGTTAGTTTCCATTATTTTCAACCAAAATGAGGTATTCAGAGAACATAAGGTACATGCAAGTTACATTGTGTGTAGATATTGATACCAAGCTCTCAAATCACGAAAAAGTTAAATTTTCATATGTAGTATTGATATAAGAGGGTTTGGTATGGATACCTAAGTTATGGCATCAACATTTAGTGTGTTTGTATCGATACAAACCTCGATAGTAGCTAAATCATGATTTTTGGCCAAATTTATCAATACACAAGCAAAAGTATTGATACAAGCCTTTGTGGTATCAATACAAGTCTCTAAGTCTCGAGACTAGGAACATTTTTTATTCTTAGTATTAAGACAAACTTCATTGTATCAATACTGGTGGGCAAAATTTGCCTTATGCATCAATACAAAATGCTTTGTATCAATACAATAAGGCATTTTTACCTGGTTTGAACCATTTTTTTAGTGTTTGTACCATTGATCCAAAAATCTAACTTAAACATGTTTTTTGCACCAAAAATCATTAAAATTCATAGCAAGCCTTAGCTTTGGACTTGTGATTGGATTTGAACAAATTTTTGAGGCCTAAATAGCGATAATAAGGGACATTTTATGACATTATGCAAGTTGCTAGAGGGAAAGATTGATGTTCTCAATGCTCAGCTGCATAAAGTGGCCCTGATCCATTATTTTGCTGAGCAAACTAATGAGTTTGCATGGCAACTGAGCATAGTACCTTATCCTTGCATGAGGTACATGTACCAAAACCCTATAATACCTTTGCTTTTGCATATTTTGTCTTTATATTCACATGGGTATATATGCTAAATTTGGCTTAGCTGAGAGGACAAGATATAAACAATATAGAATCTACACACTACATATACACATTTTCAATAGAAAACACCCACTTTCATACATTCTCTTAAGATTCTTCAACTTCTAAATAACCAAAAACCCTTCCTTATTCTCATAGCTTCTAAAACTACCACTAAAAACCCTTCTAAAACCCTCTATTCCACTCATCATTCCTTTCAAAACTCCTTTCCATCAACACCATAACTAGAAAGCCCTTTTTTTATCACTTTTTTGCTAATCAATATCTAAAGAATGAATAAGGTGAGTCTAAAGTTGCTACTCAAAGAAAAAGGCTAAAGCTTCAAGCTTTTAGTATATTTTCTCCCCTGGCTCTATTTATTTTTTTATTTTTCAGCATTTGCATCATCTTAGTGACCTTTGTAATGTATTCTCATGCACATTTATGGCCTTGGTTGTGGTAGTCTTAAGATTTTAATGATTCTCTTGATGCCTTGATGTAGCTTACATGGTCAAACATGCCATGTTTTATTTCACCATCACAATAGTCCCTGTTTATCATTTCTTGTTTTGTTTCATCCACCTTCACATGTTTGGCTCATGCTTGAATATTCAACCTAACATGCCTTAAACATATTCATGCATTTTCTTGCATTCTAGTAGGTTTCATGAAATAAAAATGTTATCTTTAAAATTCCATCATGTTTATCCTTGTTTAAACATGTTCATATCATTTGTCATAGCATAAACTTGATGTCATTCATGAGGTTAATATGTTATGTATCTTTCCTACTCATTTCCTTATATTTTTTCTTTTCCATCTTTTCCTTGCCAAAATGTCATCTTTTTGTTCAAATTTATCATCTATGTTCATCTTCATGCATGTCATTTTTTTCTTAACAATTTTGAGGATGCGATACTAGTTGATGATAGTTACTTCAAAAACAAAAAATGTCAAGCCAAATTGTTTTGGTTATTCTCTCAATTCCAATAAAATGCAACTGGATCTAGTATGTATGAGTTGGCGATCAGAATCTATATGGATAGAATTTGTAATGGGGTCTTGAAAAACAAGCAATTTTTGTTAGGCCTTTATTCTTTTTTTGGTTTACTAGGGTTTTTAATAGTTGGAACTTCTAGTAATCTTGGTAGAAATTTGATATCTTTATTTTTGTCTCAACAAATAGTTGACTGCAAAAATTTTATTTAAAAAAAACCCAAGTTAAATCTATATTGTCTTTAATAAATGGAGAATAACATGGATTTAATGTTTTCTCACCAGTGGTCCTCTAATCTTAGGGATAAATCAAGTTTTCTATGTTTGGATTCATAGTCAAATGAAGTTATGAGTTCTAGTTTCCAAAATAAATAGCCTTTTACTTATTTCAAAATATTTAGGCCTTAATCTAGTGTTTAATGCCCTTATTTGTAGCATAGTCAATGGGTTCTTTCATCATCCAAAACTACTTCAGGATTATGAAGTGAATATATGATGCCTATGTCATCTATTCCTTTCTGTAACAAATGTTCGAACATCCTTGGCTTCAGTTTATTCGTAAAAAACCCAAAAATATCGAAAAACTCCCTTATTTTTGCTCTGACTGCATTACACCCACCAGTAAAAAATGTTTTCAAGCCCAAACACATTTTTTGAAATTTTTTTATATTTTTCCTTCAAAGAACATTGAATTACCTTTCTAATGATGTCTTGTTTGTAGTTGACCATTTTGGATAAATGAGTTATGATTTTTTGAACTGTGGTTACTAGAACCCTTAAAACCAATGAACTGCATTTTGTTTGGGCTATTTCAGCCACCAAATGATTTTTCTAAATTTGTTAAATATTCTTCCTAGAAAGTTCATAAAATTCCTTTTTTGGAAAGGTATCGTTTGCAATTTAATGATACCTAATGAGTTCGAGATAATTTTCCAAAATCTAGTATGCCTTTCCTCGACATATGCTGTTAGTGTCCAAACAACCCCAATTTCAAAAATTAATTCCGCTGAGAAATTTAGATTTTTGGAATATTTTTACATTAAAACTTATCGAGTTGCCTTTCCAGTGGTACCTTATTCGACTCCTAATACCTTTGAACTTGCCCAAAATAAATTCAAAGAAAAAAGAGACAATGTGATTCTATCCTCTATTTTCAGCATTAGTCTAAATTAATTGATTTTTTTTTCAAATTCCCACTTTGAGGCATTTGAATGTCTCTAAGTTTTAAGAAGCCACCTTTATCGAGACATTCAAACATCTCAAATTGCATCCAATTGATTCACTATGGAGTCAAATACTATAACACAAACCTTCTAAATTCTGATTAAGGCTAAAACAAAAATATAATTTTATTTAAATTCTCGATTTTTATTCTGAAAATACCTCTTTCTCCAAGGTATTGCTTTTCTACATAAATATCAAATTTTCACTTTAGGGATACTTTAATCTCATTTTCTGGGATACTCCAACCTTATTTTTATTCAAAAATAGAATTTTCTCTCTCTAAAATCTTTTCAGGATTCCTAATCAAACTTTTTTTTAAACATAAAATTTTCACCATTGTGGATACACCAACCTTGCTTTCTAAGAGAATCCTTCATCCCTACTCTCAGAGGGGATACTATAACCCTACTTTTCATTCAAAATCTAAAATTTTCTCTCTTTCCAAACTTCCCAAAAGGTCTTTCAACCAAAATCATCTTTTGAGCACATCCAAATCATCACCATTGGGTACTTCAACCTCACCTACTAAGGGGATACTCCAACCCTATTTTTAAATTTTCACTTGAAATCTAAATTATCTCTCCTAAACATCTTCGGGTTCACTAATCAAAACCTCATTTTTCTATCTTTCAATTTACTAAAAATCCAAACATGTCTCAAAATTGTCATTTCAAGGAAGATAATTGTGAGATATATTCTGATCAACCCTTTTTTTGTGTGTTAATTTTTATGCAATGTTGTTACATTCTTTTTTGTTTTACTAACCATTTTCCTTTGTAAGTCCATCGTGCATTCATATTTTAAAAAATTCTTTTCAAAAATTACAAGGCAATGTTCCATGCCAGTACCTCTCTAGTGTTTGACATGAAATATCTGAATTTTCAAAATTTAATTTAGAAATATTTGAATTTTCATAAAAAATCCCTATGTTCCCCACACCTTTAAGGTATATCGATGATCTAAATTTTCTATCAAAACCTGGATATACAATTTTCACAAAAATTCATGCATTAAAGGGAATTATATCAAAATAATAATAAAATGGGATCGATTAAACTAAAACGAAAGTGAAACATAGCTATCGAGCATTAATTTTAGGCATTGTAGGTGTGCTAGTCCTTTCTTATGCGTAACCAACTTCCGAACTAAATCAAGGAATCTCTGGATCTTGCAGACCTCAAAATTGACATTTTGAGTTCGCTAACACAAAATATTATTTTCAATAGGCATCTGATCTTGCCAAATTCGGATGACTTTAAAAGAACTAGTGGTGACTTTAAATTCACAGCTACTTTGCAGTAGCATTTTGAGACTAGTTGCATAAGCAATTCGTCCGATGGTCTTTTTTCCCTTTATATTAGTATGCCAAATTCGGATCTCGATCAAGAGATAACTTTAAGCTCCTACCAACATACCCACACCATGTTTTTAAAGTTGTGCATGCTCTCTTTGGATTGCGGAAAGAGGTATATAGCAATAATTTGCAACTCTATTGAGGATAACTTAGAGATTAAGGCATACAACTCGTTATGTCTTGCTTGCTCTTAGTTTTTTAAGTTTCAATCATTATTTAGATATAATTCCCTTTATCTTTATTTTCTAACCTTTTACCTTTCATGGTTTTGTCTTGTGATGTTAGAGACTACTTTGTTTTTGAATAGATATCAATTCGAATAAGTATGGTAATAATGGGTAGACAAAAGCTCTTATTATTTCCCTGACATACACCGTGCACATGCATTTACATTAGACTCCCCTAAACTCTATGGTAACGCTAGCATCCCAACTATTATGAGGGAGTGAGCTATCTTTCTTCATGAGTACCCCTTTACATAAGCATAAGAAGAGCTTCCAGGGTGTAAATTACCTATGTCTCTTATAAACACCCCTTCATTTTTGCAAAGGAAAATACATCCACTAGATCAAACCTGTTTTGCCAAATCTATGATAAGCCTAGTATCGAAGTGCCTTGACTATTTTTACTAGATAGAAAAGCGATTCAGATAACAATTTAGGCATCAATTCAAACCCATATAGTGAACCCTATGAGCCAAACCATGTCAAACCATATCGAAGTGTTGCTAGAATAATTTGAAAAATAGGGTCACTTAGGGAAACACTTCTAACCTTTACTCTTATATACCATGGTTACATAGTCCATGATGGATGAACATTGTCACCCTCATCTGTCATTTTATTTCATGATTATTTTTCCAGGGCATGCCGTTATGCTTGATGGCAAACCCTTTTCAATAAAAAGGTGATGACAAGTGCCATCGCCTATAATGCCCCATGTCATCCTAAAAGGGTCATATTTGACCCAAACAAGCCTTTATGCTATCCACATGATGGCTCAACGTGTACCCACCATAGATGGTGATAAACAAATGTTACCGTTTAATCGATCAAATTTTGTCCCTGCAAGATATCATGTCAGCTTGTTAAAGGCAATTTACTTAACTTGAGCATACCATTATGCTATCTGTTTAATATCAAAACAATCATAATTATCACATTCTCCCTTATGTATCGTATCGCCTATTATCGAGGCAATTTTTGTGGTGAACTTTTGTTGCTATTATTTTATTCCCTTACTCTTATGATTATTATTTCGTATGGTCATTTATTCATTTCCCTTTTGCTTTTTTGTTTAATGCATGCATCATGTCATCATAATCATTGTCATTATGGGACAATTGGCCCATGGTTCAATGTTCAACAAGGGTGTCTATCATAGATCAACAGTGTACTTCTAATTTGAAGCCTTATGAAGAAGTTTGAGCATGTTTAAAGTGCCAACATCGTAAAGATAGAGACATTCTCGAATATGAATATGTCTTGAAGATGCATGAAAATGTCAAATAGGGTAGCATCAGAATGATTGGCAAGATCTAAAGCATATATGGATTAGTTGGAATAATCTGAGAGGGAATCATACTGTGAAGGTAGAAAGACATAACTCTTTTACTCTAGTTCCATTTGGATGTTGTCCTGTTGTGAGCAATATCTCAGTTTTGGAACTGGCATATCAATGCTTCACTTTCAATTACGACGATTTAGTACTCACAGTTAATGAATATGTCATGTTACCCAAGATAAAGAAGGCCAAGATTGACTGAATATTTTGTAAGGCTTTACAACATCTAACTTTTAAGAAAAAAATTAGCTTAGATTCTTGGGTAATAGTGTTCTAGATTAAAGTCATATCAAGATGAAAAGGAATAGTGAGTGCATCTTATGGGCTTGTCTGAAGGAAATAATGGTAAATACAATTGATATCTAAAAAATTCAAGATATCTATGCTATAGCGATATATGATCTAGTTATATTTTTGAAAATGTTAAGATCTGTTGAAGGAATAGTAGCATATCTCTTTTCTCGATTGTGCTATAACATAAATCCTGTATCCATTATCATTGATGAAGTTATTCAAGCTCTCAGCTTTTGCAAGAAAATAAGGATGGGTCACATGATGGAATGCGTATTACTTCTTCGTAGATTGTTAGCCACTTTTTCCTTGAAGTAAAAAGACCGTCATACAATTTATTGCCTAACTTCAACCCTATCTCTAAGGTCTTTAAGAAAGAATGGCCCTAAACTAGTCC
>JAQSVH010204302.1:0-15716 GCA_029448705.1 Adansonia digitata
GTTTCACAATCTTTTCTCTTTTTGATAAATGCGTTTTAATGAATTTGCGTCACTCATTTAATGATTTTAAAGCTGGAGCTTTAAAATTGATTTTTCTAAATTATTTTAAAATCGTATTTGACTTAATTTTTGCGTACTAATTATTGATTCTCTTCATCTTTTTCACTAAAATATTTTTCTTCTTAAAAAAAAAACAAAAATAAAATGTATATTAAACTGCTTATTTTTATGTGAAAATAGTTTTTTTAATTATTTAATGATAATAAATATTTTTAATTTTTATGCCGTATTTTTATACAAGTAAAAGAATATTTATATGCCTTATTATTTTATTTATATATTTTAGAAATATTTTGTTAATCAAAATTCACTCATGTCATATAAAAAATATAAAAAAATTAAATTATAATTATCTCGTGTCACTTATAATGCAATGTGACTTGGTCTTTGTGTTATTTATATAAGATAATTCATATATTTATGTTCTATATGTATTTCTATTATAATCATATCTAATGTATTATATATTTATAAAAATTTTGACACATTAATAATATATGTGTATTTGAAACGTTTATAGTTTTATTATATTCATGTTACTTTTTTGTATTCATTTAGATTAATATAAACACAATTACATGTACGATAGGATAAATTAACTAAAATACAACTTAACACACATCAGTATATATTTAAAATTTATACAATATGAATTATTAACATATCAGAATTTATGTAAAATTAAAATACTTATGACTAGACCTATTCGATATTTTTGTAAGGGTTTAAATAAAAATATTAATTTCGAAAAATAAGATTAACAAAAAATAATAAAACTTGTTCGAAAAATAAACTTAGCCTTGGATAAAAAATTTTAAGTCTAAGTATGATTAAGCTCGGATGTGTTAATACTCATATTTCAAATCTAGTTGGACATACTCATATTTTTTATCGAGTTGAGGCAAGTATATAATATTTTTAATATTTGACTTGACTTGAATAGGTCGGAATTAAACATAAATAAATTTATTTATATTATGATAAAGTAAACGAATTATAAAATTTATAAGGGAGTTTCCTAAACCAACAAAAATAACCTCTTAAGACAATAACAAACAAGAACTCGAACTGAAACCTTAGCCAAATTCCTGCTCAGCTATTATTTCTTTTTTCCTGTTTATAGCAATATCTCTTTTTCTTTTGCTTTTCCTTCTTTTTTTAATTATTATAATTTTTTTTTTTGTTATTTTAGAGCCAACTCTTTCAACCCTTCCCCCTTCTCTCTCTCTCTCTCTCTCTCTCTCTCACTGACTTTTTTCTCTCTCTAGAATCTGGAAAGAAGGAATCTAGGGTTTTTTTTGACAGTGAATCTTTGTTGCATCAGTTTTGCTTGGTAAGAGAATCTTCCACTGTTTTTCTGGGTCTTTTTTTTCTTTTAATTTGAAGCTAACTTAGGGTCTCAATTTCAAAAGTTAATTTTTGTCTTCACCAACTGTTGATTAATATTCGCATTTCTTTCTATTATTTGCAGAATCTTTCTACATTCGTTTGGTTTCATTCCTTTCTTTTTGACTTGAAATTAGCTGTTCAAACATTTTTTTTGTTTCATCAATGAACTGTGCTTTATATATCTTTGATATTTAAGTTTAAACAGATTGTTTTCTTTGAATGAAATTAGTTCTGGGTTTGATTAACTTAATGTTTTTTGCTCGTTGATTTGGACCGTTGGTTGCTGAGAAAAGGAGCAAGAACAAAAGGGTTTGGTGTGAGCTTTCTGTTTTATGTTGCTTCTATTCTAAATTATGATGAATTAATTGAAACGAGTCTGGGCGGTGAATATTAGATATTTTGTTTTAAATTGATGAATTCTTTGATTTGCCTAGTTTTCTTAGCAGCCAAAACGTGCTTACCAGCGTTGTTGGTCTCTTAGTGTTTGTTTTCATGAGGCTGTATTGACAAGACATTTTGCTTGTATTTATGAACAATATCAGTAAGGGAATTGCCGATATTCATAATATTGTGGTTTGGTTTTCGGGCCTAATATTCTGGCCTTGGGATTGAAGCAAGTCTTAGTGTTGTGGTGGACTGTATTTTCTGTCCTTCAAAGTAGTTTTTGAAATAAACTGTTTCTGATTGATCTTCACCTTGTGCCATTAAATGTTCAAATTTGATGTATGCATTGCATACAAATCCTTTTTTTTTTTTTCTTTTTTGCTTCAGTCAGATATATAATACTTCTTTCAGATACACACACGCATGCACCTAGTGTAAAAATTTTTGTAACGCTTTCATCTATTGTTTATTGAAGTTGGATATATCATTTGGCTGCCGTTTAAAGGACTATGTGACATATCTCATCGCTCACTATAAGGAAGCAAGGGCCGCAAATTTCTTATGGCTACTGAGAGTCCAATTAGAGTTTCAGAAATGAATGGAAAATGGCCAACCCGTAAGGTTGCAGCGTTTGCAGCATCATCTACTGTTGTCGCACCAGAGGAATTAAGACTGCTTGAAAGGGGTCATAGGTTTCATGCCAGTGGAACAGAGGCAGTCCCTAGTCGTAGTGGAAGCGCTCCCCCAAGCATGGAGGGTTCTTATTTGGCCATTGATAACCTTATATCCCAGCAGAAGCCCATTGTTAATGAGAGCTCAGCTAGTCTGAACAGTGCACTCGAAAAATGTCTGTCTGAAGAACAGTTACGAGCCAATCCAGCTTACTTAGCATATTACTGTTCAAATGTCAATCTTAACCCTAGACTTCCTCCTCCGCTTATTTCACGGGGCAATCAGCATCTCGAGCGTCATGTTGTTCGATTTGGGAAAAATCAGGTCCTGAGTTCTACAGATGACAGTGGTGATAGTTTTCTGCATTCCACAAAAGGCTGGCTTTCTGCACACAAGGAAGTGGCAGAGGATGATCGGTCACCCCAACGATCTTGTGATGATTTGATTCAAAGGAATAATGGGTTTTTGTCCGAACAGGATGCAGCTTCCCAGTTAGGCCAACACGAAGAATCTACAAACTTAGTGCAGGTAAAATCTTGGTAACAACTTTATTTTCAGCATGTCAAATACTCTTAGCGTGCTTGAGTGCATATGTAATTTCTTTTGTTGAGATTGGAAAAACTCCAGCTTCAATTGACAAACAGCATACCGGAGAGTATGGAATTTTTATTCCATTTTCTTGGGAGATGTCTGTGGGAGAATGGAGGTGGTTGTAAACTGATGAAATCCTTCACTAGTTGATGTAGGAAAATAATATGAAATTCTTAAGAAGGTAGACAAAACAGAAAAGAAAAGATTCCTAAGCTTCACACTTAGGACGCTGTGATTGCATCACACAACCAAGATGGGAAAAAGTCTAAGCATCACACCTAGAGTTCCTTAGGAATCACTACTAAGTTCGATTGTATCATACAATCTTGATAGCAATAATGCTATAAAAATGCTCATAATTATAATCTATATTTGGAAGAAAGAGTACAATGATATTTTTTTAGGCTACTCTCAAACCTAGTCTTAAGAGAGTGTTTGGATGAGGGATATTAAGGAGGAATTTCTTTTTTAAAGAGAATTTAAAATATAATATAGTCAAATTATTTTGTTTGGCAAAATAAAGGTTGAAAATTTTGAGATTCTTGGGATTTAGGTAAGGGATTTTGGATGGTTCAAATTCTCAATTCCACCTCAAGGGGTGGAATTTACAAAATTCCTTGATTTTTTTTTGGTAAGTCATCAACATTTGCAACTTTTATCTTTTTTAACTCTAATTACAAAAACTTATTTTTATAAATTTATTTCTTGGTTTTTTTCATATTATTAGTAATAACTATACACTTTTACAAAACTAATGACACCCATGTTGCATATTTTCTCTTTTTTACTTTTATTTTTTATTTTTCTATCCCTAATATGTTATTCTTCTCTTATAATTGTTTTCTTTATCTCATCAACTTTCAATACTCAAAATTTTCTAAAAAGATATTTCTCTGAAGAATGTAATTATAAATGTTATCATTTTGAATTGATGCATTTTGTAATGTTTTTGTTTCAAAATTCTTGAAAATTTCAGAATTCTCTTCCAAAGATTCCAAATGCACTCCAAAAGAACTACAACTCCTATCACCACTGGGACTTTAAAGAAAAAACATAATACACCCTAACAGAAAGCTAGACAATGCAATTACATAACTGCTGTCATTTAGAATTGATGCATTTAAACTTCTTGAAAATTTTAGAATTGTTCATCCAAATATTCCAAATTCATTCTAAAAGAAGTAGACCTCCTAGCCCAAGAAAGATTTTAATAGAAAACTAATAAACTTGACTAAAGGCCAAAACTTAATATGTTAAAGAAAATAAACTAAGATACTAGACTAGGTAAATGTAAATATTCCAATTATAACCCTATAGATATAAAATATATAATTAAGCCCATAAGTACAACAAAGATAACAAAATAAAATGTTAAGTAAGCTAGTCCATGTTTAGCTTTTTAGCATTCCAAATCACTAGTTCTCACGTTGTTTCATATGGGTTTTGTGTCTGTACCTGTAACTAATAAACTCTTGCTATAAACTTACAGGAAAACTTTGCCTGCACTTCATCTTCTGTATATAATCAGTCTCAGCCTTTAAGCTACGAAATAACAGAAGAAGTAGGTTATTCTGATGCTGATTCCAATTCCCTGCCTGACCTCTCTGTCGATGCTACAAATACTGGTACATCAACTTTGGACACAGGCAGAGGGCTGTCTTCAAGAGCTGGTCAAAGTGCCCTACCTAGTTCAAGCTCATTGTCGAACCCTTGTACAGCAACCACATCGCCCATGTCTTATCTTCAAAAAGGAGTTCTACATGATAGAGACCGCCATCAGAAGGATGAAGTTGTTACCAATACTGCTAGTAGTTCAGCTGTCTCTGTCATTGAGCCTGACATGAAAGATCTTAATATATCTACCCTGCATCCCCGGAATTGTGGAAATCATAAGAATCAAGAAAAGAAGCGATACAACTACCAGAGCAATTTGCTGCAACACCAAGGACAATTACAACTACCGAGCCACTCGTTTCAGGTTCAAACTGCCAAGTCCCAATCAACTGCTCAAGGAGTAAATGGTCCTTACATTGGCATGGATCAGTTTATGCAAGCCCCCTCAAAGTTCTCATCTGATGGACAGCCGGTACTCCAGTCATCTGGGTTCACACCATCACTTTATGCAACGGCAGCAGGATATATGACAACACCAAATCCATTTTATCCAAATGTTCAAGCTCCTGGCTTACATTCCCCCCAATATGGTGTAGGTGGTTACGGTATTAATTCATCTGTTGTTCCCCCATTTATCAATTATACACCCAATGGTCCTATTCCATTTGTTTTTGATGGCTCTGGGAGTCCAAACTTCAATGCTCAAGTGCCTGGTGTTTCATCTAGCGGAAGCATTCCAAATGGAGCTGATATGCAACAGCATAACAAGTTCTATGGGCAGTTTGGATATGCAGTTCAATCTTCTTTTGGTAACCCGCTTTATATGCAATTTTATCAGCATCCATTTGGGGAAGCATATGGTTTTTCTGGTCAATATTACCCTATGGCAAGGGGAGGCATTGTCGGGGGCCATAATAGTGCTTTTGACTCTCAAAAAGGGTCTAACGTTGCTGCTTATCCAGAGGATCAGAAAATACAACACCAGCGAGGTGGAGGATCAAGTAATCTGCATACAGGTAGAGGGTTGATGTGCCCTCATTACCTTGGAAACCCTCAAAACATTGGTATCTTCATGCAATATCCGTCTGCATCAGTAATGCCTGGATCTCAAGTAGCAGGGACAGGTGTTCCTGTTGGGAAGAATGAAATTAGATTTGCAGCTGGTTCTAGCATATATTCTGGATGGCAAGGTCAAAGAGGATTTGAGAGTTCCAACGACCCCAAGATATATAATTTTCTTGAAGAGTTGAAAGCTGGGAAAGGCCGTAGATTCGAGCTATCTGATATTGTAGGGCATATTGTGGACTTCAGGCAAGTTATAGACTGCTATAAGTATTCATTTTGTTTATTATTTATTGGGTAAATTACAAAAAATTGCCTTGTGGTTAGACATGAAAGAAGATTGCCGCCTAAGGTTTAAATTCTAACACTTAATCACCCTGTAGATTTCTCCATTAAAATTTGCTTGACTTGTTAACTCTCTAGCCACACAAGGGTCATGTTAACTCTTTTATTCCCTTTTACTGTATCTCGTTTTCTCACTCTATACTAATTCTCTTCATACGCAACTATCACAAAATATCCACCTGAAAGTCAACATACAAGAACAAGTGAAACAGAAGAGCATCTACTGCATCCAAAAATTCACTGCCACTCCAAAATTGAAAATTCAACAAATACAATAACTTTTCAAGTCTTTAAATGCATAAGGCAACAATCATGGTATTGACATCCATAGCCCATTCCAGAAAAAATGAATCTTCAAAGGGTTATATGCATGAAATTAATCAACAGCGTCTAAGTATAGTTTTTCAAATTGAGGTATGGAAATGAGGTTTTAGAGAGAGAAAAGCTTGGATAAGGATGGAGAAAAGAAAAAGGAAGGAGAAACGAATTGGGGGTGGGAGGAGGGAGGGTGAACTGCTGAAACTTGGAAATATGCTCCAGCTTTGGAAGTGTTTTTCTTTCTTTTTGCTTAAACTGTGGATTAAAGTGAAAGAGAAATTAGATAGGCTTTGAGAGTTAAAGACTTGAAAGTTCCTGGCAAATAAGGAAATGGAATGAGAAAATGAAAAAAAGTTGGCCTCCTGGCGGAGAGTGAGTGTAGGTAGTTAAGGGTGTTAAATTTGGTTGCTAATAAAAAATCCTTAGTTTGTTGAGTGTCACATCTTAAATCTCAGGAGGTGAAGTTATTTGACCCTTAACCACAGGTATTTTCTGTAATTTACACTTATTTATCTATTTTTTGCATTGGAACATTAAATAACAGTGGGAAGTTTCAAATATAGTGTTGATCAACATGGGAGTCGATTTATTCAGCAAAAGTTAGAAAACTGTAGCATTGAAGAGAAGGCTTCTGTATTCAAAGAAGTTCTTCCACATGCTTCCAAACTAATGACTGATGTCTTTGGTAACTATGTTATTCAGAAGGTTTGTTTCAAAATACCTACCCAACTTTATGTAAGAAGAAAGGCCTAATTCACTTTGTAGTAATTGCTGGTCATCTTGGTTTTTCTCAATTAATGTTTTCACATTGCATATTTGCAGTTTTTTGAGTATGGAAGCCCTGAGCAGAGAAAGGAACTTGCGAATAAACTTTCTGGTCAGATTTTGAATTTTAGTCTGCAAATGTATGGCTGTCGTGTAATACAAAAGGTATTTATGTTCTGTACACCGTGATAATGGGTGCCAAGCATGTTTATCCCATTTCTCTGCATCTTTAAGCTGCTAAATTTATATTGTTATCTTGGCTGCTAGCTGTTAAAATCTAAATCTTTCAGATGTACGTGTTACTCATCAATACCTGGCTGCCTGTATTTATATACAAAAAGATAATTAACAGAAATCCAAATTTTATGGTACTGCTATATAAATAGAGCTAAACTTTGGGTGTATTGTTAAAATCCTCGGAGAGATAAAGCCCGTTAGCAGTGGTGACTCTATATGGTAGTTCTTGTATACTTTGGTCAATAAATTGACCCAATGTACTAGTTTTTACTGTTTTATTGATGGTTAAATTTATTAACTTAGTTTTCTTGAATTAGCATTTAATATTTGTTCACATATGTAAATTGCCTTGGATATAACATTTCTCTGTTCTTCTTCTACTTTGTGGGACATGCAAAAGTGCATAATTTCTGTGTACCTGGCATGTGCAAAGGCAACTTCTCCATGTATATCCATATATGTTCCCTTCTTTATCCATAGTAGGTTTTTTTCTGGTTCTTTTAGTAGTAGGGTTGTTTGCTGTTGTTCATTAGCATAGATGCAAAGACAATTAGAAATCTGTTGGCTTGGGCTGATTGGTGACATAGCTGTTACATTGGTTAGACATTCTGATCTTAATCATGTAGGTGCTTACTTAGCCTAATAATCGAGCTTTGAATAACATTTGCATTGAGCCAAACAAGGCAGCTTTGAACCGTTTATGCTGGATAAGGATACTGGCTTGCCTTGTGGTGTGTTAGTTGTTTAATATGCTTGTGTCTTGCTATGTCTATTTGAAGATGATGTTAAAAAACATCATAATTTCTGGGAACAGACATATTGCCCACCCATTTAATTGGGTGATTCTTTTCAGTTTTCTCTATTTTCTTTCCAAGAGGCCTTTTGATGATGTTTTGAGTAATGTAGGTTGCTTTGCTTCCTACATAGATGTAGTTTTCACTATAAAGTCTCAGACTATCTTATTTAGCAGATGTCAAGCGTTTGGCTTCTTGCAAGTATTGAAACTTGTTGCTTTCCATTCCGGGACTGGAATTAATTTTGACTTTACATGTGCATTTAGGCACTTGAAGTTATTGACCTTGAACAAAAAGCTCAGCTTGTTCGTGAATTGGATGGACATGTTATGAGATGTGTACGTGATCAAAATGGAAACCATGTCATACAAAAGTGCATTGAGAGTGTTCCTACTGAAAAAATTGGGTTTATAATTTCTGCTTTTCGTGGTCAAGTGGCAACACTTTCTACCCATCCTTATGGTTGTCGTGTAATACAGGTAAGATTCAGAGAAACCTGGAGCTTTCCTCCTTTTTCATCGTTTTTCCTATCCATAGAACGCTATGGAGTGGTTTTGTGCTTTTTGGTTTCTTGTAGAGGGTTTTAGAACATTGCACAAATGAGCAGCAATGCCAATTTATAGTGGATGAAATCTTGGAATCTGTTTGTTCTCTTGCTCAGGACCAGTATGGGAATTATGTTACCCAGGTTAGTATTTCTTCCTGGTTGCGATTTTAATAATATTCTTGAGGTGTGAGACTTGTCAACTTTGGAACTGTGATTGCTTCTTGATTGTCTTCCAGCAATTTCTTATGTGTTTGAAGTACCCATCTATCTAAGGCCCCATTCTTACCAGTAATGTAATAGTTGACTGTGTATACGTATTTGGAACCAGAAATACAGCTCTGGGTCTTATTAATATCTTACGAATTGTTCTGTTGACTATTGATTCCATATGGTACTGATTGATGTTTTGGTATATTGAGTTGAATGTGTTGATCACATCAGTTACCAAAATAGTTTAGGTGATATGGACATGATTCTTTCACCTCCAAATGAAGAACTATTTCAGGATTCCATGAAACTGTTTTCAGGATTTTTTTTTTCTTTTGAATTTGGTTTAATATTTTTCACATTTTAATGTAGTCAATGCTTCAAATCACAAAGTATTGTCTTTCTAATGTACTCTTAGTTTATTTTATTTAGGTTTGGTTGCTGGTAATGTTGATGTGGCATAAGAGAATAAACAGAGTAGAAGAGAGAGAATAAAGTTAAAAGGGTAGATAAGTTAGGGTAGAGATAGGAAGCAGATAGAAAAATGGAGAAAAGGGAGGAAGAAAAACTGCATTTGGAAGAGGGAGAGAGTGAATTTGAATATTCAAACATCTAGAAACCAAATAAAAATAACAAAATATAGTATTCACAGTTACACACCCATGTATGTAATCCTAGTTCTAAATGAAAAGCAACTTCACAAACCAAGCCAACTATAAATTATCCGCTTAAAAGCGTGGTCCTTCATTAGACATTAATTAGTAGTTGGTTGTTTTAGTTTAATCTTGCTATTTAGTTTTTGCTTTTGCTGAAATAGTCTTGTGGTACCGGAAATTAGCGGACTTGAAAAAGAACTTACCTGCTTTAGTGCTAAGCTTAAGCCATCTGGAAAAGATAATTACCAGTTTTTTTTTTTAAATAAAATTTAATGCCAATTGCATAATGAATTGCAGTTTTTGGCTATTGACTGCCAAGGTCAGCAAGTGCATTATTTTTTTATAGAAATCTTAGGCTGTGGTGACTGTGCCTGCTTTAAGTGCCATATGAGGTACTTACACATCACTTTCCTTGTAGTTTCTACCCTTTTTATACTATTCTTCTTTTTCATTATTTCATTTCCAGTTTTTGTTTTTGGTGGTAATGAACTTAAGGCATGTACGAGGAGAAGCTGTTTGGATTTGAGTCTTGTACTTTAAGATTTTGCTTGTTTCTAGGATGGAGTTTTCTCAGGTCTGGACCTCAACCTAAACGATAGGCTATTAGGTGAACTAGGCATCCCTCTGCACATGCCCAAGATCACCCTAGCACATCCAAACGTGGGACGCAGCTCACACCTGCACCGCATGGCAGCTCTTCCAATTCCTGATGCCTTTATAATGGAGTCTTATTCTTCCTTGCATTGTTCAGTATTCTACTTATATTACCCCCAGGCTGACTTCGATACATTATTATCGGCTTGGTTCAAAAGACTACCCTATTAGCTAAGTTGCTCTGACTCTTTATTTTTCTTGAAATACCGATGTTTGACCCCAATGTATGACATATATTCGGACATAGATATGGAGATATGACCCTCCAAGGACACTTTAAATGAATGGAAAACTTTAAAAAATTGAACATACCCGTTTTTGACACTCATGCCCGAATTTGAGTAACATAGCCCATTAGGCTAAATGATCATCCCAGTATTTATGCTCAAAATCACCTTAGTATGTATCAAAAGGGCGACACAACACAGACTTACATCACATTACATAAGAACTGTTCAATCCTATGACTGTTGCTCTACACGTGTCTGTGTTTTGTTTCTGTGCGTGTATGTCTCTTTATTTGTGTTCATGCTCTTATTTTATGTCTTCTTTAATTCTCATTTTTCTTCAATGCTCTTGATATGAAGAATGAAGGATTTTTGAATTCGGTACCTTCTTCAACTGCATGTGTGAGCTATCCTTCTCGTTCCTGTTTCCTCTTTCCGTTGTTGGTGTTAATGTAAATGCCATATCATTTGCAGCACATATTGGAGAGGGGAAAACCTCAAGAAAGAAGCAAAATTATTAGCAAGTTGTCTGGGCATATTGTGCAACTGAGCCAGCATAAATTTGCATCGAATGTTATAGAGAAATGTTTGGAGTATGGTGGTCCTTCCGAACGAGAAATAATAATTGCGGAGATTGTTGGACATACTGAGGGGAATGATAATTTATTGGTAAGTCCTTATAATGCTTATGATCAATAATGGTGTCATTTGGAAGAAAACTAGTTCTTGGGGAGTTAAAGATCAGAGAATCAATGACTACTACATCACCTTGAAATTTGAGATTGACATTTAAAAAAAAAGGTTGTTTGTTTCCTTTTTAATCTCTTAATTCTCCCTTTCATCCAATCATCCAAATAAAATGTAATTATTTATTGATGGATAGGACTTACCACCTATATTGCTTTGACTCTTCATTTTTCTTGAATTACCGATGTCTGACATATTTTCAGACATAGGTATGGGGATGTGACCCTCCAGATACTTGGAAAAACTTAGAAAAAGTTGAACATACCCGTGTCTTACATATAGGCATATCCAACACTCACAACCGAGTCTGAGTAATATAGCTTACCGCATCTGATGTGAGAAATTTTGAATCTTAATAATGTGTTTAATTGTTTTTGTTCCAGATAATGATGAAGGACCAATTTGCTAATTATGTTGTCCAGAAGATTTTTGATATATGCACAGATAATCAGCGGGCAATACTGCTTAGTCGTATCAGACTGCATGTTAATGCTTTGAAAAAATATACTTACGGCAAACACATTGTTGCTCGGTTTGAGCAGCTATTTGGAGAAGGTATGTGCTTATAGATTTTGCTGACTTATTCGTACCATTGCATTACTTACGCTTTTTAAAATTTGCAGCATATTCCTTTCTCGTCATGAATCTATCTTTTAGCTTGATGCCATTTCCGGTTATATTTTATTATGCTATGAAGTTTTTTTTTATTAACAATTTTATCCCTATGTGTTAGCTTCTTCCTTTGAATGCCAATGACATTTTTGCTATTTTCAAATTTGTTCTTGTCTTATGTTGAAAGGAAGCTTCCAAAGCCACCATGAATTATGGGATCAAATAACAAATAGGGTTAATTACAGTGCCCCTTGTAATATACCTTTTGCCCAATTGAGTACCTGAAGAAACTTTTGGCCCAAATTGGTACCTGTCTTATGATTTTGTTAAACACATAGGTACTCCGCTCTAAATTGTTAAAAAAATACTGATGTGGTATTTAATGTTCAATCCGATTGTGAAACGTGGCATTTTTAAAATAATGACGTGGCATTTTGCCCCATGTTATGACCTCATTGGATGTTAATCACGTCAGTGTTTATGAAACAGCGTTAGTGCAAAGTACCTATGAATTTAATGGAATCATAATACAGGTACCTATTTGGGCTAAAAATTTTCCTCAAGTATCAATTGAAAAAAGTGGTGTCATACAAGGACCATTTGTGTAATTAAGCCTAACAAATATAAGTGAATGGTGGAGTGTGCAGGAAGATGACATTTGAGTGGAGGGAAAATGTAACTGAAAAAAAACAAAAAGCGAATGAAAGATTAGTTATCAGTGGAAAACAACACCAATGACTTGACGGATGCTTGTGAATTATCTAATTGTTGGAAGTTGGTTGATAAATCTGTTTCTTATTTGTGAGCCACGGTAGATTGCAGAACTAGTAGCAGAGATGGTCAAATGGAGACCCCAAAAACCCATCAAACTAGAATTCGACTTAACCCGATATTACTAAAAAATGTGAACAACCTGAAGCTGTCCAAACCGAAACTGAAGCTTGAACCTGAACAACCAGAAAGTCTAACCCGAAACTAAATTGATTTGACTTAAAAACCCAACAATTTTGTTCAAGAATGACCCAAATCCAAATAACATAAAGTGTTAAAACTCGAAAGGTCCTCAACTGAAATGATCTAAATCAGAAAGTATCTGAATTTCCTTGTACCTGAAATGACTCGAGCCAAACCTAACCCCACCTGTTTGACCTTTATTAATAATGATGAAGCTACTCCTACTCGAAATTATCTCTTAGGTATAGTAAAAGAATGTAGTGATATTGTTTATGGTTGTGATGATTACGATGATACTTGGGTATTGATATCGATAGTAACCACGAAACTGATGTTTGTATTTTGCCATGATGAAGGTAGTGATAAGTTTTAAAGGTAAATAACAGTGGCAGTTGTATTCTGGTGGCGTTGGTTATGGTGAGGCTACATGGGTGTTGGTAGTAGTGATCTCGATTCTTGCCATAGCGGTGCTTAACAGCCTTTGTGATGGTTGCATGGGTAGAGTGAGGTGGCGATAGAGGGTGTGGTTTGGTGGTGCTGATGATGGTAGCATCATTGTTGCTGATAATATTATGATGAAATATTATAATAATTATAAATGGATTGCATAGCCATGATGTGCCATTTTGTGCTTAACACAGGTTCAAACAAACTTTGTAAGAGCTGAAAATACAGTTTATTGTCGATTGGTTGTAGGTTGAATATCGTATATAATTGAGTGATCATATCTCGGTCATATCGCCGAACTATGTTTTTTTGAAGATGAGATGTTTGACTGGTTAAT
Organism: Adansonia digitata; assembly: GCA_029448705.1. Taxonomy (NCBI): domain Eukaryota; kingdom Viridiplantae; phylum Streptophyta; class Magnoliopsida; order Malvales; family Malvaceae; genus Adansonia; species Adansonia digitata. Next base: position 13,620 of record JAQSVH010204302.1, read on the forward strand.
ATTTAACCATTTATGCATGTATTTATCCTGCATACAGAAGATCAAACTACGGGATCTTGATAAGGACACGAGGAGCAATCCGGGATCTGTTTCAAATGCGGTTGAGACTGCGAAAGTTATTGCGGTGAAGGCCTGTTCCTTGAACGGTATGGGGTTCCGGGGCTGGTGAATTAAAGATCGATGTCTCATGACACTAATCTGACAGGTAAGCCCCCGGACGAAGTTGCAATATCTAGTTTACAGGGGTTTAAAGTGTTGGAACCAGTAAATATATGTGTATGTATGCTTTTATGTTTGTGTAGCATAATTATTCCATCTGAAAATGAAAAAAGGAAAAGGAAAAAAATGGAATTCTTTGTAGGAGATTGCCATATATGTTCAGAGGGATTACTTGGAACTTAAAGGAAGCCCTTCCTGAATGCTGTAAAATTATTTACTGTGACTTTATGGAAATGTGTGGATTTTATGGAAAAGAACATGTTTGTGTGTGTGTGTGTATCTATATATATATATATATATATATATATATATAGAATGTGGAATTTACGTGTGGTAATTCTTTTTCTAGAGATGGTAATTTTTAATGAGAGATAAAAATACGATACTAATATGATATTTAATAAATATGGTAAGACAAGTTTAAACGAGTTAATGATTAACTGAAATAGATTTAATATGTGTTATATTGTCTATGTATTTAGGATTTTGATATTTTTAATAATTTATATTATGTTTGTATTTATATGATTGATAAAAAATACAAAACACGATATATATTGTCTAGTCCACCTTACTGCTCTCCAAGCAATTTCATTATGAATTTGCTTCGACTTAGATAGCTTTTGAGGATATAACAAAATAAGAAAAATAAATAAAATATGATATGATATAAAAAAGTATAAAAAATAGAAACATGATACAAATTAAAAATATATATTTTTTGAGGATTTAAAAAAAATATAAACACGATACAAGTATATGAGTGTGTCAATTTGTTTAATATGTTTAAACGTATAATACTTTAAATGTGATAGTAACTGGAGGGGAAAATTGGTGAGTTAAGGTTACGTCATTTTGGATTTGAATTATTTTAGATTCATTTTAGATATGTTTTGCATATTTTTTTATCTTATGTTATGAGTAATTATTTCTTTCGTAATTTAAATATTTAAGTTGAAATTAATTTATTATTATTTTTTTAAGATTTTGTTGTAATATTATATATTATATTTATATTTTAAATTGAAATTAATATTTGTTAGCATTGAAAAGACATACAAATTAATATTATATAAAATTAATTTATTAAATATTTTATTAAAAAATATGATATATTATAAATTAATCGTATTAATATTTAAAATAATTAATTTATATTATGTGCGCATATAAATATATCAATATATACTAATAATTAAATAAAAATGAGGAAATAGTTATATTTGAAGAATTAATTAGAGCTCCTAAAAGAATAAATTGAAAAAAAAAAATTTGTCTTGCAAAATAAAATAACAACGAGAGGACAAATAATAATTCATGTCAATTTTTTTCGCTCTCTCTAAAATTTTTATTGACTACAGAATCTTTAGACGGTGGATTTATCAAAATTTGGGACATTAAAAGTACATGTACACAATGTAACTAACTTTTTGATAAAATTATTATTTCATCGTGTATATATATATATATATATAAACTATGTATTAAATTTTAAATTTTAATTGAATTAGTATAAAAGAGATTAAAATAAAATCTATAATTAAAGTTTTTACTTTATAAAAAATTATTTAATTACATTTTGATAATTTTTTTAATATTAAATTCGGTTTGGGGTTTGGTTTAGTCAAGAGTTCGTGTGTTTTCGTGTGAAGATTTTTTAAATCGAGTTTTTCGAGTTCAAATAATTTTAAGTTGAGCTTTCTCATATTCAATTTTTTTGACTTTTTAATTAAATCAGATTTAGATGAATTCGGATTTTATTTTTTGGATTCGAATTTATGTAATCACCTCTAATTATGATATGTGAATAGCTAGGTTTAACTATAGGTAGAACCAATTTCCAAGTTAAACTTGTATAAAAAGAATTGTTATAATTTT
>JAQSVH010204324.1:0-15715 GCA_029448705.1 Adansonia digitata
ATTTTAATGCCTAATTAGTATTACAAACTATATTTGATGAGAATAATCATATTTTTTGTATTTCTCATATTTTTAATTAAAGTATAGTGAATAAGCTTTCTAAACATATATGGCTTGTTTGATGGGCATTCCGAACAAATCGAGAAGAAAATTCAGAATGCAGGCTAGTCAGGCATGCTATGCAATGCGGTAATGTTTAGTTAAGAATCTACGTGATAGCCAAAATGATTTTCTACATTTTTTTTGAATATTTTTATGTTGAATTACAGTGAGTTAATAGTCATTACAATCTGGTTTGATGATTTTATGTAATAAGAATAATCCAAAATAAATTCAGAGAGCTTTAAAGGTCAAATCTATCCTTTATTTTGGTTCTATTTGAGTTTTGATGTCTACTATTCCAAGGCATTTGGATGCCTCATAATTAATTTCAAAAATTATGTTTAGCATGTCCATAAGTCTAGGAGTGTCTTATAGGAGGTCTCTAATGGCACTCATTAAAGCTTCCAAGTTGAATTAAATAAAGTTGATTTTTAATGTTGTTTCCAAAATTGTGATTTCATCAATTTAGTCTAAGTGTAGTATTTTTGTGATTTCTTTTAAATGGAGTCAAAATTGATAAAAAGTATTGAAAATGTAGTCAATTAGTGAGTATTTTTGGAGTCAAATGTTTCTATAGAATTTTTCCTTTATAAATGATTTATCTTCGAATTAGTTGTAAATTCATAAGCGTTTCAGGATACATTTTTTAGTGATATTTGTTTGCTTTTAATGAAATAAAAAGGGGGATTATGATTGAATATATGCGGTTGAGACGGGGAAAACAAATTTGGATATGTGTGATTAGCCAGTGCCAAATTAGGCATCATAAGAGGGATTAAGTCTTTACTTGTTGTATAACCGACTCTCAAGCTTAACCTTATAAATCTTAAGTATATGCAAATCATCAAATCATTCCTTTAGAGTTTCATAACTCTTTAGTGAATGGTTTTAATAGGTGACCAATCACACCTAGCCAAGATAGATCGGTGGCGATTTCTTGACCCGCCATTCTCATATTTTGGCATGAGAGGTTTAGACGAGCGATTCATCTGATCGGCTAGGGCGCTACGATGATTCAAAGTGTTGTTTGCTTTGATATGTTAAGGTTCATATGTTAATATATTACTGCACTCCTGAATTTTTCTAGGTTTTTTAATCGAGACTTTCTTGTCCATACCTCAAATAACCACCGAGTCAAAAAGCGTCTCAAAATTATCATTCCAATTATTCCTTAATAATCGAAGACAATTATAAGATACATTTCCACTGTCCCTCATTTCTATGCTTTTGTGTTTTTTATGCAATATTATTATATTCTTTTCCATTTTACTAACACGTTTCCCTTTATAATGCCTATTCTGCATTCACATTTCCAAATCATTTTTTGTGTCCATATCTCTCCACTGCTTGACACAAAATATCTAATTTTTTAAAATTAAATTAGGAGATTGTTTTTGTGAAAAAATCCCAATGTTCCCTAAATTTTTTGGGCTCATACATGATTTTAAATTTTCATAAAACCTAAAATTTACGATTTTTATACGAAATTCATGCATTAAAAAAGGATTATATAAAAGTAATGGCAAGTTAAAATTAAAGAAATCAAAAAGGATGGAAGGCATGGCTAACAGGTATCAATTTCGAGTGTTATGGAGCTACTAATCCTTTCTCACGCGTAACCAACTCCTAAACCCAATTGAAGAATCTTTGGACCACTTAGACCTTAAAATCGATGCTTCAGGTTTCATAACTTAAAATATCATTTTTAATAGGCATCCAACCATGCCTAGCCCAAATGATAGGTGGCAACTCCAAGTCTTTGGCCACTTTCTAGTGGCCATTCAACTAGTTGGCAGGCAATACATCCCATGGTCTTTCCTTTTGCTATCATCTCATAATGCATAATCTAAATCTCGATCAAAGGATAACAGGAAGGCACCACACATTTCCTTTTAATTCATGGGCATCAACATTCGAGCAATTTAAGTTGTGTTAGGGCCACATCATGACACATACCACATGGCTAATCGCAAAACTTGATCCTATCAAGTACTTATGCAAGGCTTATGATTTATAAAAAGGTTAGTTAGGTGACAGGTCTTGTTCTTTGCGTATGATTTTGGGTATTTGAATTAGAAAGCCATTAAGGGTAGCATGATAGCTAACTTCTTAGCAAACCAAGGAGTGAATGGCTGTGAACCATTGGACTTCGATATCCCAGATAAGGATCTAACACGCATATCTAAAGGAAAAAAAAGCTTTAAGCAAGAAAAAAGTCTTAGAAAATGTATTTTCATAGGGCTTTAAATGCACTAGCACACAAAATTGGGGCAGTACTAATTTCATTTAAAGGAAACTATTGCCATTTTCCTACTAGGTTAAACTCTGATTACACTGATAATATAGTTGTGTATGAAGCCTATATCATAGGACTCCACAATGTTATCAAAAAAGGTGTTAGAACCTTATAGGTTTTTCTTGGGATTCAAGTTTACTAATCTATCAGCTTCAAGGAATGTAGGAAACCAATGATGCAAAGTTGTTATTTTATGGGAAACCAAGCTTAAAACTAGAACAGAAAATTGAAAAGGTCAATTTTTGAAATTTACTTTGGGAAAAAACCAAGTGGTTGATGCCCTGGTTACTTTAACCTTCATGTTCAAAGTAAACTGAAAGTTAGAGGTCATGCTTATTGAGATAAGTATTTATGAGACCCTGACAAATTGTTAGAATATTGAAGAAGAGAGAGATGGCCTACCATGGTACCATAAAATCTTCCATTATATACGAGATTAGCAATATCCTAAACATGTGACCGAGAATGACAGAAGAACGATCCACTGAATGGCTATAAGTTTCATTCTAAATAGTGAAGTCTTATACAATGAAGGTCGAGATTAGGTATTGCTAAGGTACATGGATGCCATCAAAACAAAAAGAATCTTAGAAGAAGTCCATGAAGGAATCTATGAGACATCTGTTAACGGATACTGAATGGCCAAGCAAAACATAAGACTGGTTACTATTGGTTAACTCTCAAGAAGGATTGTATCAACCACATAAAGAAATGCCACAAATGTCAAATTTATGTGGACAAGTTCCATGCCTCTCCTTCACCTTTTCATATCATGACTGGTTAATAGCCATCTCAATGTAGGGCACAAATGTAATCAGAAGCATCACCCTAAAAGCTTTAAACAAGCACCAATTTATTATGGTTGTGATTGATTATTTCACCAAGTGGGTAGAGGTGGCCTCATACACTAAGGTTACTAATAAATTATGTATAGATTTGTGAAACAGGACATTATTTATCGATATGGGCTTCTTGAAAGAATTATCACAAGTAATCTACTCAATTTGAAAAATAAGATGATGCAAGAAATATGTTTTTAGTTAGGATTCCAACAACATAATTCAATGCCATATCGTCCAAAAATGAATAGTGCAGTCAAGGTAGTCAATATGAATATCAAGAAAATATTAGAGAAAATAGTCGAGACACATAAAGATTGGCAAGAAAAATTACCTTTTTCACTCCACGTCTACTACATATCAGTCTAAACCTCCGTGGGTGCTACCTCTTTTTCCTAGTCTATGGTATGGAAGTCATGCTACCGAGGTCGAGATCCCCTCATTAAGGGTCTTAATAGTAGCTCATTGGAAAAAGCTAAATGGGTCAAAGATCAATATAAGCAACTAAGCCTTATCAACAAAAACAAAAGAATGAAACCTATCTGTCATCAGCAAGTTTAACCAAAAACAAATTATGAAAGCCCATAATAAAAAAGTTTGCCCTCATCAATTTCATGAAGGCAAATTGGTGCTTCAAGAAAATCTTCTTTATCCATAAAAATGTTTGAGGCAAATGGAACCCAAACTTAAAGTACCATGTGTAATGAAACATGCTTTTATTGGAGAAACCCTGGTCTTAAACAAAATGGATTGCAATACTTGCTAAACTAGGTGAACACAGATAGGGTGTAGAAGTACTATGCTTGAAAAAGATTTTAGGATGAAAGCTTGAACGATATCCCATGATCTTAAAAATGGATGTCTTTGATGAAAACCCAAAATGGTGTATAAGCAACTACGCCATCTTGAGTTGAAAACCCTAAAGGGTAACCCATTAAACCCAACCAAACTATGCCAACTAAGCCAAACCAAATCAAACCATTAAAGTCAACCAAAATGAACCAACCAAACTATACTAAACCCAAAGGGAAAAGGTAGTTTAAACACCTTAGCCAGGCTAACCAAAATGCTTACATTTAATAAGGTAATTCAAATATAGTATATGGTAATCTAAGAGGTTCTTAAAAGATTGATCGATACTAGACAAATTAACCATTTAAAAATGATCTCAAAGGTGTTAGATAAAGCATCATGTTATTAACATTAGGGGCATCAATCAAACCACATTTCTAATCCCTTTGTAGCTTTTACCATTACCTTAAATTGTAACTTTTTTCCTTGCAAATGAAATACAAGTACTTGTTTTTCTTTTAATGTTTACCATATCAAGCTTGAATTCCATATTGCATCATGTTTATTGTTTAATTGATAATGCTTGATAAATAGATAAAATTGATATCCTGATTTCTTAGTATTACATAGGAAAAGACTAGGATTTTATAAGAAAATCTATTTATGCCTAAGGGAATATTGAGAACAAAACTCCAAAATCAATGTTTATCTTGTTCAAAAATGCATTAGCTTTTAGGAACACATGCATGACTTCCTCTTAGCTAATCCTAACCAACAAAGGAAACGACAAAAGATTAGTTCATCCTAAAAAGACCAATGTCGACTTCCAAGAGACAATAACTGCTAAAACTAATAACATCAATCCCGTAAAGAAGAAGACCATGTATCCAAAATCGAGTCCATAAAGCTCATAAACTAAAGCCTTAACGAACATAAACCCTTAAAACTTAGCAAAAGCCAACCAACTTAAAACCAACTAATAAAAATCTTAAGCCTAAACACAGATCACTAAAACCTCTAAACCAACAAGAGAATCAATTAGCATAATATCTTAATTTAATAACAAATCAATGAAATCTTCAAGTCTGAAAGCCAATAGACAAAGCACATAGACAAGAAAGTAATTTGTAGCACCATGTTTGGATTGCCAAATTAGACCTTATAGCATAATCATATAGTTACATCATTAACATGACATGGAATGGCTAATGATGTTTCAAATAATTCTTGTCAAAGATTGAAAACTTTTCAGTTGAAGACTCTTAGCATAAAAAGACTACAAATAAAAAAATTCCAAGACTTTAGACACTAAAAGTTTGCAAATCAAAAAATCTCATAAGTGAGATTCTTTACACTATAAGCCTACTACCAGGTAAGGACTTTTGACACAAAAAGTCCGTACATCAAAAGGCTATCCAGTTAAGAATTCCTTGTCCCAAAAATATGTTACCTTTATGTGCAATGTTCCATATAGCTAGTTCCACTGAATGAAGTTGGCACTTACTAAGAATAAAGCCTAACCAATTTGGTAGGCTAGTTTCAGAAGAGTTGGCATGTGTTGGTTTTCTTAGGTGTTTTTCAAACTTATGGTTTTGCCTAAGTCATCAAGATTTTCAAAACATTGGTTTCACCTATGTTATAAATGTTCCCTGTTTAAATCAAACATGTTTTCCAGGAAATAGGTTGAGCCTAGAAATGAACTTTAAGTTATTTTTTAAAATGGAACCTATATTTTAAGAAATCCGTCAAACCTAATAACAAACTCTAGGTCCTTTTCTTTGTAGGTCAAACTTATTTTCCAAGAAATAGGCTGAGGCTAAAAACAAACTCTAGGTCCTTCTCTTTTTAAATTGAACATATTTATAAAGAAATAAGTCAAACCTAAGAATAAACTCTAAGTTTTTTTTGCCTTTAAGTCAAATGTGTTTTCTAGGAAATAGGTCGAGCCTAGGAACAAAATCTAGGTTTTTTTTTAAGTTAAACATATTTTCAAGAAATAGTTGAGCCAAGGAGTGAACTCTAAGTTTTTTTTTTCATTTAAGTCGAACATGTTTTTAGTAAATAATGCTGCGATATGCCCTTGACAACATTTGAATCACTCAGATAAAGCTCACATGATTGAAAATAATAGGGATGACTTTGGGATATCCATTGATTGGGATTTGGATTAGGGGTAATAAAGTTAGAGTAGGATGAAAGGGCTTTTAGATGAATCGCTTGTCCAATTGGTCTTGGCTAGCCACCATAAATTGGCCAAAGACTGAGAGTCACCGCTAATCATCTTGGGCTAGGCATGATTGGATGCTTATTGAGACCAATGTTCTAAGTCACAAAACTTAAAATATCGATTTCATGATCTTTATGGTCCAATGATTCATTGGTTGGGTTCGAGAGTTGGTTACATGTGAGGAAAGATTAGCATCTACCACGACACCTAAAATCAATTGTTGCTAACTATGTCTTACATCAGTTTTGGTTTTCTTGATTTTGAATTGTCATTATTTTTTATATAATCCTTTTTTATGCATTAATTTTGTAAAACAGACTAAACTAAGCTTTAATGAAAATTTGAATCTTATATGCGCCCTAAAAAGGGCTTGGACCAAAGAGACCAAAAATTATATTTGGATTTATCCTTTTTGACAATTGAATATTCTGTGATAGATACTAGAGAGATACCGACAGATGACATTACCTTATAAATTTTGAAAATATTTTGGAAATATGTATGCAAAATGGACATCACAAAAGAAATATGTTAGTAAGATAAAAGAAAATAACAAATATTGTTTAAAAATAAACACTTAATAAAGCATAAAAAAGGGATAATTAGAATGTATCTCGTAATTGTCTTCAATTTTTGAAGACTAATAGGGATGACAATTTCTTAGATGCGTTTGGATTTGGTGGTCGCTTGAGGTGTGAAATAAAGAATATTTTAATTAAAAACCTAAGGATGTCTAAAAGAGAGAAAATTAGAATTTTGGGCAAAGTTTAAAAAATGATGTTACCCTTGGAAAACTAGGTTTGGAGTATCCCTTAAAAAAATTTAGTAATTTTGGAAAATGGAGTGTTTTTTTTGTAAAAATATGGATTTTAAATTAAAATTAATGTTTAAAATAAAAGAACAAATATTTTTTGGGCCTTGATCCAAGCCTAGTGGAACTCATACTGTGGCTAATGACTCTATAAGGAGAGTTATCGGGTTTGCTTGGAGGCATTTGAATGCTTAACAAAGATGGTTCTGACAAATTCACTCAATTTTACTCAAGATGGAAAACAGGGGATGACATCATGTTGTCCACTTTCTCAAATTTATTTCGAGCTCATCCGAAGCCTTCAAGGGACAAATGAGGTACCATTGGAAAGTTAACTTGACAAGGATTAACATAAAAATATTCCAAAAATCCCAAAAAATCACTTTCCAAGTGGAATTAATTTTTGAAATTTAATTTAACTTATCACTGATAGTAAGTACAGAGGATAAGGTGTAGCAGACTTTGAAAAATCATCTCAAACTCATTTGGAATTGTTAAATCCAAAAACAAACTTTTTTAAAAGGTAATTTCTAAAATTTTTGCAAACAATATTTTAAAAAATCTATAAAAAATCATCTGGTGGGTCAAAAAGGCCCAAACAAAATACAAATCACTGATTCTAGGGATTCTAGAAAGTATTAGTTCAAAAAATCCTAACTCCCTCATGAAGGCATGTCTAAGGGAAAATGAGATACTATTGAAAAGGTAATTCAAAGCCCTTTGATGGAAAAATATCAAAAAAATTTCAAGAAAAATTTTTTAGGTCTAAAAAATTTTTTTTTTAAGTTATGGCTGTAGTGTTGCCAAGGGCAAATAAGGGAGTTTCTTGGTTTTTCAGATTTTTTAAAGCTACATTCAAGTTATGAACATATAAATGTTGAAAATGATTAAGGTCTATGAATTGGCTTCACAAGCTCATTCATATAATCCCAGAGTAGTTTCGGATGATTGAATAACCCATTAACTGAGTCACTACCAAGGGGTATTAGACCTTAAGATTAAGGCATAAAAACTTTAGGACAAATAAAAAGGATATTTTCTTTCTACAAATCAAAATATTTAACCTTATTTAACCATGAATCCAAACATGGAAAGCTTCTTTTATCCCCATGATTGGAGGACCTATTAGTGAAAATATTAAATCAATGCTAATTTCCATTTATTAAAGCTAACACAGACCTAACTTTTGCATTTTTTTTAACAAATTATTTTTCCCAAGAAATTTTAACAAACATATGATAAACTAAACATTAATCATGAATAAGCATTCAAAATAACACTTTAAATCAACTTTTAATCTTTCCAAGCATGATAGAAATGTAACAAAATGCATGGTTATACTCATAACATGCTAAGATGAACATGTAAGCATCAAATTAGCATGTGAAAATGAATGAAACATAGCAAAAAAATGCATGAATAAGGATTGCTTTGATGGAAAACTCAAATCTGGCATTTTTTATTATCCAAGTATTATCAGCGCATTAGAAACATTACCAAAATCCTAAAACTATCACTATCAAGGCCAAATAAGGCATAAGAGTCTTAGCAAGGTCATTGCGACATGAATCATTCATTAAGGTGATGCAAATGATGAAAAATAGAAAAAAATAAAGAAGGGATGGAAAATATACCAAAGAGCTTTAAAATTTAGCCTTGCCTTTAAGAAAAAACAAGTTCAGCTATAAGTTTACTTTTCTTCCTCTCTTTGCTATTGATTAGCAAGAAAAAGATGAAAAAGAGCATTTGGTTATGGGATCGATCGAGGGGCATTTGGAAGGTGAAAATAAAGGGAATGATAGGTTGCATGAGGGTTTTAGGATAGGCGAAGGGGAAGCTACGGGAATAGCGAAAGAGAAGGTGTTTGAAGGTTGAGGTAATAGTGTTGTGTCTTTTTTCTAAGCATGAAAAATTAGATTATATAGGACCACATTTTAGCCATTAAAGTAACCAAACAAAGGGAGCATTTGAGGCATTTAGCTTGTACCATTTGATAGTCATTGTACTAAGGGGTGTGCTTTCAACATTTCATTAGTTAATCTTGATTCTTGCAAACCAAAAAAGCCATACATAAGTTGATCAAATGAGTAATCTCACCTTTGCCCTTCATTAAATTAGATTTTCCCACGAAATACCCTCAGCCAAGCTTAATGGACCTCTCCCAAATGTGTTAATTCAATGTTTAAGGCTCAAAAATTGAATCCCTATGAGTGATATGAAATTTTGTCTGATATTTAATGGTCTTTTTAGGCCAAAGTCATTATCAAATTTGGGTTTTAATGCAAGAAAATGAAGGGTTTAAAATGACTCCAATCAAGCCAAAATAAACTTGAGTATTTATATGATATCTTTTGTATTGATGCATTATCGATTACTTTAAACTTGGTATCAATAAAAAGCATGTTATATTGATACCATCCTTCGCTCTCAATACTTGTTGGCCAAAAATCATAATTTTCGTTGTTACATAAGCCTCTGTTGATACCATTAGCCAATATATAGATATAACACCCTAAGTATTGATACAATATCCTTTTATACTTATATAAATAGAAAAATTTTGAAAATTTGATGACGTAAGGTCCTATATCAACACATAAGGGCTGTGTATCGATACCTGGATGTGAAAGTATGGATTTTCCATACCTTTGACTCCCCGAATACCTTATCTTAGTTAAAAATGATGTGAAACCAATCTGTACTCCTCCAAATGCCTTTAATGGTGTCTTAAATGAAGACTTTTGATGCTTTGGATGTTGGCTTAGATGAAATGAAGAGTCTATAGCTACCTTTCTTTGGTCATTATTAAGCATAAAAAATAGGGCAAAAATAAAGAGACATTATTTTGTCTAGAGCAAATTGATGCCTTCTAAGTGCTTGTAAAAAGAAATCTAATTAATGTTTTACCATGGTGGTTATAGTTTATTAGTGATGATTTCAATTGATAAGAACATTTTAATAAGTTCTTGAAGGGTTTAACCCCTTACTGGGCTTTTGGGTTTTCTAAAGTTTGACTTTCAAGATCGACACCAGGTGATGGGGACTTTAACTTGAAAAGTGCTTAGCTTTTGTGAATAGATTCGATTGGTGCCAAGATCTTCATGGATAGACTCGATAAGCATCTAGCTCTTTATGAATAGACTCGGTTGGTGGTTAGCTCTTTGTGGATAGACTTGACCAGCATCTTGCTTTTCTTAGACTAACTCGACAAATGCTTAGTTCTTTGTGGATAAAGTCAATTGGTGCCTAACTCTTTGTGGATAGACTCGATGGGCATTAAGTTTTTTATGGATTACTTGACAGGTGCATAGCTCTTTGTGGGCATCTAGCTTTTTGTAGACTGACTTAACATGAGCCAAGGTTTTCATGGACTAACTTGACAAGTGCCTAGATCTTTGTGGGCTGACTTGATTAGTGCCTAGCTCTTTGTGGACCAATTCGATTGGTGGAAAGCTTTTGGTGGACACACCTGATTTATACGCAGCTCTTTGTTGAGAAATTCTATTACTGACTAGCTCTTTGTGGATAGACTTAACAAGCATCCAGTTATTTGTAGACTAACTCGATTGGTTTTTAGCCTTTTATGGACAAACTCAATTAGTGCTTAGTTCTTTGTGGATGGACTCGATAGGTGTCCGGCACTCTGTGGTCTAAAGGGATTAGCATCTAGCTTTTCGTGGACTAAAAGGATAAGCATCCAACTTTTCATGGACTAAAATAGAGAGTAGGCATTCAACATTTTATAGACTAAAGAGATTAACATCAAACTGTTCAAGGACTAAGAAAAAGTGTAGGCATCCAACTCTTTGTAGGCCAAAGGGATAAGTGTCCAGCTCTTCATGGATTAGGAAAAGGGGTAAACATCTAGCTCTTTATGGACTTAGGGGATAGGTGAGTTAGGATAATTTACTTGGATGGTTTTCTAATTTATGAACTTACAAAGTCAGGAATTTTTACCTAAAACACATTAAGTTTTTTCAAAAGAAAAAATTTGTACCTGAGGTTTTTTCTTAAATTTAAACCTTTGAAGTTAAAAGATTATACCTAAAAGATTGTTAATTATTTCATGAATAATCCATAAACATGTGAATGCATGCTTGAATAATGCAAAGGTGGTGATTTAAAAGCCAAATTTGGCAAGCAGTTGCAGTATTTCGAGTTGTTTTTTATCTAAGAGTTCAATCGAGTGTCTTTTGTTTTAAGGTTTACCAATCTTGCTCTTGATGCTTAGAGGCTTTCAATGGTTAAAGTTGTTTTCAAAACGAGGCTTGATAATTTATGAAAAAAGGTCCCAATTCTTATTAGATCATGTTTGAGAGTCTCGTTGATTGGGTTTGCTAACAAATTTAGTGGACTAGTTTGCGAATTGACTGAAGTGGTTGCTTTAGGGAGTTTATGTTGGCTCATTTGAATTTTAGGCATTAATGGTAAAAGTCAAAAACAACTAGTTTATCTCCACTTTTTAGTTAAAGGTTGTTGGGGAAAAGATCTTCGATCATGTCTTCAGAATAAAAAGGATTAACTAGTAAGATTGGTCATGGTTTCAAGGTTTATTCTTAGCTTTTAGGTGTGAAAAAATGTTCCTGCAAAATTTTCATCTTCTTCTAAGTAATACTAGAAAATCTTTTTATCGGTTTTGTACATTTATCAAGCATTATCAACTAAATGATAAACATGATGCAATATGAAATGCAAGTTTGACAAAAAAATTGAAAGAAAAACAAGTAATGGTATTTCATATAGAAAGAAGAAAAGTACAATTCATGAAAAATTTTGGCATACAAAGAGAACTAAAGATAGATTTTTTTAAGCATTTGGTGCCCCTTGATGCTAATGATAATAATCCCTTATTGAGCTTTTCCAAAGACTTTCCTCAAATGATCAGTCTTTCCAGTATCCGTCAAGCTTTGAGGAATCCCTTGGATTGCCTTATGATACAGTGATTGCATGAGCTTGGGTGGACATTGGTTCTTCTCTTCGGGTTCTATTAGGAGCAAAGATTAGTGGGCTAGGTTAGGGTATGTTAGGTACATTAGGTCATGATTCGGCATTTCAGTCATGGCATTATGGATAGATTAGGCTAGTAGTCTGTATGTAGCTATATCTAGTTTAGGTAAGGGTAAGCTTTGGTTACTGAAGCTACCATTTTGAGTTTTCAACTTCAATGGATTTGTTTACTCGGATGCCCTTTTAGGTTTTCATTCAAGCTTTTTCTAGGATCATAGCACTCTTTTTCTAGTTTTCATCCCAAAATCCTTCTCAAGCATAGTATTTATTGATGGAATCAAAGTTGACAAGGTTGAACAGGTCAACACCATCCATTTTGATTAGGATCAAAGCTCAACTGAAAAAGTTCATTTACTACCCCAATTTGGGGTTCATTTTTCTCTAGACTTTTTATGGATTGGGAGAATATTTTGAGCACTCACTCTTCTTGAAATTAACAAGGATAGACCTTGTTGTTATAGGCTCTCATGACACAGTTTTGGTATATTTGCTCATGACAAAAAGCCTTTACTATTTTTCATCAGTGATATTAAATTGCCTGTATCAATCTCTACCCTATTTGACTTCATCGAGTTATGATTCCATTAAAACTTTATGTGAAGGGATCTCAACCTTAATAGGTAGAATGGCTTTCATCCCGTATACTAAGGAAAATAGGGTAGCACCCGAAAAAGTTCGAACTACTATGTAATAGGTGTGCAATGCAAAAGGCAACTTCTTGTAACAATTTTTGTATGTTTTAGCTATTTTCACGGCTATTTTCTTAATGATTTTGTTGGCTACTTTGACTATTTCATTCATTTCCAAATGGTATAACACTGAGCTATGATGCTAAATTTTAAATTGGGAATAAACTACTTATTTCATTTTGTTCTTCAAGTTGCATTCATTATCTGTAATAATGAGTGGGAAGTCTATATAGGTAGATGATATCCTACTTTGCAAATTTGCAGACAATGGATTTAATGACATTAGCATATGAAGCCGCTTTTACCCACTTAGTAAAACAATCAATTATGACCAGAATAAATCGATGCTCGTTAGAAGCCTTAGGAGTGATGGTTCGATCATATCAATGACCCACATAGAGAAAAGATGTGGGGCTATCATCATATCTAAAGGTGATGTGGGACATGGACTTTGTTTGCATAGATTTGGCATTTGTGGCATTTTTGGGCATAATCAATGCAATCTTTAAAAGTCGACTAATAATAGTCGGATCTCATGATTTGCTTTGCCATTTATTATTGGTATGCATGCCACAGCTTCCCTCATGGACTTATTCTAGAATTCTCTTATCTTCCAGAGCTTCCATACACCAGAGTAATATTTGATCCTAACCTTTTTTTTATCCAAATAAAACTTGTAGCCATTTTTTGGATGATTTTCTTGTCAGTTTTAGTAAAATGCTCAGGGTACTATTGATACCTAGTGTATTGAAAGATATCATGATACCATAATAATCCATCTTTCTAGGCCTCGATGTTATGGCAATATGCTGGAGCTTCATAGAGACTCATCTGCATAGGCATGACTTTTGGCTTCCGATTTACTTTGAACATTAAGGCCAAGGTTGCCAAGGCATCAGCCATTTGATTTTCCTTTTGATACAAATACTAGACGTTGATTTAATCAAATTTTTATCTTAGTTTAAATATTAGATTCCTGTATTAGACTAGCTTAGAATTCGAGATCTCCCATTCTTTTCAATGCTGATAGATTACTAGGGATGAATCCTTAAACACTTGTAAAATCCTGATACAACTTTCATTGGTAGCTTAAAGTTCTTAACACAGGCTTATATTTGGCTATGTTGTTGGCACAATCAAAATTCAATTTAGCAGTGAAGTGGTAGTAGTTTCTATCTGGTGAGATAAAAGATACCCTATGCCTAAGGCATTTAAAGCTTTATCAATGTACATTTTTAAACATTAACTGCAACCGAAAGTATTTTTTTTAATTCGGATATGAAAATTAAATTTCTATTTAAGAACTTAAAATCTAATTGTTCCTAGTTATTCATAATTTGGGTTGCCAAGAAGTCAGCTATCGCATTACTTTTAATATCTTTCTTATTCATGTAAGTAATACCATAGTTGAAGAGTAAAACTTGCCATTTGGCTAGTTTTCTTGACAATGTAAGGGCCTCGCATAAGTATTTGATGTGATTAAGCTTGGCATTAGCCATGGGGTGTGGTATAGTATGTGTTGCCTTAACCTCTAAGCTATCCAAGCTAGAGCAAAACATAGTTTCTCAACTGTGGTGTCATTGTTTTCACACTCCATGAACTTTTTGCTCATGTAGTAGATAGCTTGTTCTTTTTTTTTTCGACTCATCATGTTAACCCAATACATAGCCTATAGACTTATTGAAAAATGCTAGATACAAGAATAAAGGATATGGGGCATTGGTGGCACAAGTACTAGCAGGTTGGACAAGTAGTGTTTGACCTTATTAAAGGCTTCCTAGCACTCTTCATTCTATTTTTCAACATTTTACTTTTGAAGCAATCAAAAATTAGATAGCATTTGCCTATTAGTTGAGATATAAACCTAGCTACATAGTTCAAGCTCCCTAGAAAACTCCCCACCTCCCTTTAGATACAAAGAGGTGGCAGATTTTGAATAGCCTGAACTTTTTTAGGTTAACCTTTATCCTTTTTTCACTCATGATAAAGCCCAATAGCTAGTTGAAAGTAACATCAAAGGTGGATTTAATAGGATTCAGTTTGAGTTGAAGTTACGCAATAGTTTGAAGAGTTTTTAAGGATTGGCAACATGGTCACTCTCCTTCGATGAATTAGAAATCATGTTATCCACATAGACTTCTACTTCCTTATGTTTGAGGTTATGGAATAGCATCATTATTGCTTTTTTATAAGTCATTCCAATGTTCTTAAGTCCAAAAGGCATAACTTTGTAGCAAAAAGTACCCCACATTGTCACCAAAGTGGTTTTCTCCATGTCCTTAGGTTATTTTAATTCAATTATAGCTCAAAAATCTGTCCATTAAGGAATATAGAGAAATTTTGGTGTTACTGTGTACCAAGTTATCCATGTGAGTAATATGAAGTTCTCTTTAGGCTAGCTTAGTTTAAGTCCCTAAAGTCTACACACATTTGCACCTTGTCATCCATTTTAGAGACCAAAGTTATGTTGGCCACCCATTTGGGATACTTGGTTTCTTTGAGAAATCCAGCCTTAAATTATTTCATCTCTTCTTTGATTTTCAAAAGTATATTCAGTTTCATTCTCCTGTGCTTTTATTGTATGGACTCACATTCGAGTTTTAAGAAAGTTTATGAACCATTATGTCAACATTCAATCTAGGCATGTCTTGGTAAGACCAAGTGAATACATCTCCATATTCTTGGAAAAGGTTGACCAATCCAGTTTGGGTTCATGGGTTCATGGAAGTTTTAATCTTGACTTCTCTGCTCTTCTTTTGTTACTAGGTTTGCAATTTCAATAGGTTCTATGTAGGGCAAGATCTGTTTCTCTTTCGATTAAATTAACCTTAATACATTGGGTGGCACAAAGTTTTCTTCAAAATCCCTTTCAAGCTTAATGTTAGCTATATTAGCTTTGAATTAATCATTAGTTTTGATATAACTAAAACTTAAGCTTAATTAGCTTGTGTT
>JAQSVH010204355.1:0-15713 GCA_029448705.1 Adansonia digitata
CACTAAATTACACTCTAAAAGTTTATTGTGTGGATTTCTCAAGTTTGTCTATCAAAATTTTGAGAAATCAATTCACCTCCTCTTAATTTCATTCACCACTAAAAGGTCTAACAATGATCTTTAATTTTGGGAGTAAAAATGTTTGATTTAGAGGAATTTACGATGGAAAAGGGATTGATGTTTCATATGGGTCAAAAAAAAGAAAAATATATGTTATATATAGTGGAAATCGGTTAGGCTTTTGTTTTCATAACTGTTGGGTTAGGTTATGGTTTTTGGCAAATGATTTGGATAATGAGATATGTATTATTTCTATCTATTTTGATGAACCATTTAATTAATTTTTTTGAATTTTTTGTATTTTATTGTTATTTTTCTTTGTAAATAATTTATTTTGTTTTTCATTAATTTTTATATTCATATTACATTATTGTATAATAAAATATTATTTAGCTTTATCTTTACTTTCATTGTCATATTAATGCCATGTTTGATGAATGTTTTTTTTATTAAGTAGGTAGTCATGTTGTTAGATATGATGAATGTATTGAATACCTTAATATGTTGATATTAAAGATTTATATGGACACATTAACAAAAAAACAAAAAAAGAAAGGTGATTTTTTCATTGATATTTTCTTGCTACAAAATACTATAAATGTCAAAGTAGATACAAGAGTTGTTGTCTTGAAATTGCAGAAGGTCCAAATAGAACTACATATAATCTATAGTTTCTTAGACAAAGCAATCTGATTGTATTGTTTGAAATGATGATAGCAAAAGCATATGAACTTAAAAGTTAGCATCTTAATGTCATATTTATGTTGGTATATTCTTCAAAAAGCTACAAAAAAAGTTAGTTTTTCACTATATCATGATTGGCGTTGTATTGCAAGGTTGCAAAATAAATGAAGATTATTAATTTTAACATTATTTATTGTATTATAAATAATTTTTGAGTCTTAAAAATGATTATTAATAGAATAAAAATAAGTTGAAAGATATTTACCCAAGTTTTAGTTTTGTAAGGGAGGAAGTCAATTTTTTTGTATCATAACTTAAAGTCCCTTCAGTTTTTATGAGAGGAGCTTTTTCAGCTATTGTCATTGTTGTAGACACCCTATTTTGTTCGGGCCCTTAATTGACTTTTTCTTGGTTTTAAAGGTTGAGTGGAATTTTCTACGTTCAAGTCCTTCATATGAGTTATTATGATTAAAAGGTCTAATTGAGGTTTCAAAATGTTTCCATAGGCGTAGTTTAATAAAAAAAAGCATTTGAGCTTAATTGTCTAATTTAGGGGATAAGTGCCAACTTTGGAAAACTAAGACTCGGGTCTCGAAAACCTAAACATGTCAAAAGCTAACTGTGTTCGTGTATGCCTTAGAGCCAATTAGATTGGATAAGGCATATAATAGTTAATAATGTAAACCAATTACTTTAGTTAGTGATTCAAGGTATCCCTTCATGTTAGTGACATGATTGACAACCATGCAAACACTAATTAGATTAAGCCCATGAAATAGAATCACCTTGCAAAGTTAAGTAATGAGTTGTAATATTTAGATCCTTATGCATTAAAGCTATGTTTCTAAAAGCATTTCTAGTCATCATATTATCAAGATAGCGCATTGACAATACACAAAAACTAGCATATGTTAAGCCTTTATGCATTTGATGCATGCAGCCTTTTGATCTAATAGAAGTTAAAGTATACAGATACTTGGGGATAGCATATGGGTGGAAACAAGTTCACTGAGCATGCCCTATATAAGAACTCCATTTTGTATAAGTGTCTATGGAATATGTTCTTATTTGCCAATTATGTATATTATTCTTGGACTTGCGATACCAGTTTATCTTCTATAGGGAGTGTTATGCTTTGATTCCATTAAGAACAGGTCCATAATAGATGAATACTTATGTTAGGGTGGTTTTGGCTATGCATGAACCATATGGAGGTGGATGAACGATCCAGTGAGGATTCACCACTCTAAGTGACATCAGAGACATATCTCATTTATTCTTGGCTTTGATTAAGTTAATAAAGTCATTGGCCAATGCATGATGAATCTAGGAGAAATTGTTTCTCTAAATTTATGAAGTTAACCAAAAGCTATAAGAACTAATATGTATTGATGCATGAGTAGGCACCGCAATATGCTTATGATTTTTTTAGGATATCTGGTGAAAGAACCAAAGTACACTGAGAGGCTAGTTAAAAAAAGTCATATTGACTCTTCCTGCATATCGGTGGTCATGATGCCTTGCTAGAGGACAATCTTGGTCTATAAATATAAATACACTTAATTGGTAATTATGTTTGTTCCCATTATGATGGAAGCCCAGTAGGTCATACATAATAAGATAATCTATTAGATTAAAACCAAGATCTAATTAAGTATGACTTAATTAAATAAAATGTATAATGAGAAAGATTTAATTGAATAAATTCAATTAAGAATAATTTAATATGCAAATTAGATTTATGAAATCTAATTAGAGATTTCTTATTCTAGCAATAAATTATGGACATGGTTTTAAGGATAATATTAAAATTTAGGCTAAAAGCCCTAATTATTAAGTTAGGGAAGTTTAATTATGATCTACTCTAAAGTAGGCTTGTTAATGGCTTGGCGTATGGAATAGCTATATTTACCGTGCTATTAGACTAAAGTATTAATAAGTTACTATTAAGGCCAATCTTGGAGAAGCTAATTAAAATAGTTTTAATTTAGCTCTAAGAAACACTTCAAAGTGAGGCCACCTTCTCGGTATATTAGTAATGGGTTCAGTTGACACAATAGTCAAGCCTAGCCTTACCTAAGGTATATTTAAATACACAAAGGCTTTTTGGTTGATAAGGAGCATAAGGAAACCCTAGGCGCAATCTTTCCATCTTTTCTAAAGAGGTTTGGTGCAACCTTTATCTCCCTTAAACTTTCTTTGTGCATTTTTATTTTTCTAAGATATCTTAAATCATTCTTGATAGAATGAAAGTAGAAAAATAGTTTTCTAGCGTTGAGAGATAAATTTTTCACAAAAGTTGTGAAATTGGCCAAACCTCGAAACCCTTGCTTCCCTAAGCCTGATTGTGCATATTTGCATTCTAAGTGGTCAAAAAAGTGTTTTTGATCAATATGAAGGATAGAATATCAATTTTTTATCCTAAAGGAATCAACCAGAATCAAAAGTTATGATTTTTGGATCTATTTATTGGCATTTGTGAAAAATAGTTACTTCTTTACGGAGTTTTTTTTTTTTTTTGGCACCATAGGTATGGCAATTATTCCCAGATCACTTTAGATCTATAATTGTTGGTATTTATCTTTTAGTTAAGGCTTGAAAAGCCTTTTGGCTAACACTAAAGAACCACCAGACCTCATTAAAGGTTTAAAAGGCATTTATGTGGATCATCATTAGAGATAGAACATTTAGATTGCTTTTAACCTTGAGAAAAGATTGTAGTAATTAACCCATGGTGCGTTCATGCAAGGATTGACATGCTTAGAGTTACGAGTCTCTAAGGAGGTATGATTTATATTAGATCTATGTTTTAAATTGCAATTCAATCACATGTACATCACTACCTAAGATCCTGAGGAAACTCGAGTGTTTCTTTGTTTGATTTCACTGCATATGTTTAATTCTTATTAAATTTTCATGTTTATATCAATATGCATGAGTTTGGGATTTTCTTTTAGATTGTTCTATGTCTTTTAAGAAAATTAGACTGGTTGTAAAGGTCATATGGATAACAAAGAGACCTATTTTAGAAGTCGACTTAAAAGCCAACAATAAGTGAAAAGTCAACTATAAAAAGTCAACCTGATTGCTTGAAGTTAGATTTTTAAATTTGGATGAATTTTAGAGCTCGAATTTCAACATTGATTACACTAAAATGAAATTGAATATGAACTTTAGGTCAAGAAAGTGCAATTGACTTTGGATCACATAAAAACCTTAGGAATTGAGGTGCTAGGAATTCTTGCAGGGTTAATCCAAGGGATTCAGGATAGAAAATTCTAGATTTTGTGAAGGAAAATTATTAAAGGTTATTAAGGAACATCCAATTGCATTTTTACATGAATACTTTACAATTAATTGGATGTTACAAAATTTTGTAAAAGATTAGCTTAAATTTAATAGCTTAGAGGTTGCTAGTTAGTCTAATCTCACCTATGGGTGACTCAAGACTAGATCACTAACATTTAGGCTCGTAAATAAGGGTGAATGGTTATTCATTTTCACTTTAAAAACTTTACATATACACTACATTTCTAGAATATTTTCTCATTTTCTCTCATTTTCTTGGTGGAGGAGAAGCTTGATTGAGTAACATTTTTTCTTTATTTCTTTTAATTTCAACTCAACTAGTATGATTTAATGTTGAATTGATGCTTGATTATGCTTCTAAATGATTCGACTAAGCTACTTTCATGCTTTTTATGTTTCAGCCATGATTGATCATCATGATTAGATGATGCTTTCTTGATCAAAGCAAGATTTTAGTTAGATTTGATGAGATTGAAACATGATTTAGTGATTAATTAGGGAAACAAAATTAAAAACATGATTAGAAAACTAACCATCTAGACCTTGATTAAACCTTGTGTTTGAACATGAGGAACCATCTAAATTTAGATTTGACCACTTAGATTTTTATAAGATTTTGATGTTTTGAGCTTACTTGAGCATGGATCTAAGTACACTAAGCTAAAATCTTGTGTTTAATGATGAAATCCTAGGTTCTTGAACTTAATAAGAGATTTGAACAAGCTTAAATGCGTTAAGCTAGGTTCAGCTACTTTAGAATGGTGTAGATCATATTCGGTTTAGGTTAGGTGATGATGCGTTGATGAAATTTTGATGAATCAAATTAAGCTAAACTTAAATAAGCTGAAATTTAGACTTAATTTGTTGAAATCATAAGCTTACATGTTTAAACCTATAGCTTTAATGATTGAACTATTGAGTTGAGATGATAATCATGTTGACTAAGTTGTAATCAAGCCTTTTTCTTTGCTTTGACTATGAAATTGATGATTAGATGAGAATATTTGAGCTTCAATAGATTCATCTAATTCAATTTTGTTAGATTAGGATTGTGGTTAATTAGTTTCTAGCAAATAAAATAGGTACTATAGTATATGCTTGTTGAAATGTTCGTTTGGAGTGTTTTCTATTCATGCTTTCATAAAAGAAAGCCCAAAACAAGCCTTGGTTCATTCAATCAATGAGTGAGTAGAGATTTGATTTTATTAAATAAGTTCTTTTAAGAACAACTTGGGGACAATTAAATAAATACTTGAATTTGAGCTAATTTGGAGCATATAAAATATTTTTTTCTAAGTGTCTTCATTTGTTTTTGTGAATCAAACTTGTAGAGTCTTGATAAAAGCCATTAAGGATAGTTTAGGTGTGTTTAATGTAGATACTTAGTGCCATTTGGTTTCTAGTTACAGCACTATGAGTGGCATTGGTGTGCTTCTCACTTGTTAAGGATAATTGAATATAAATAAATGCTACAAAAGCAAGTCATTCTTGTGACCTCAAAGCTTTTCAACGATGGTGGCATTTAAAGTTCCAAGTTGAGTTGCTTAGAGAATTTTGTAATTTAGATATGTGTGATTAGAGGGCACTAATTTTTGGGTTTCACAAAAGGGATTGAGTCTTTATTTGTGGTGTAATCAACTCCCAAGACCAAATTTATGGATCTTTGGGTGACACAAGTCCTAAATCATTCCTTTAGAGTTTTGTTACTCTTCAATGAATGGTTTTAATAAATGGCCAATTACATCTAGCCCAAAAGGATCGGTAGCAACTCCTTAACCTAGCCATCTTGTATCTAAGCATGAGAAGTTCAGATGAGTGATTTATTTCGATGGGTAGGGCTCTATGATGATTAGAAGTGTTGTCTACTCTAATATGTGGAGATTCGTATTATTATATTATGACAATTATAGACTTACAAAATAGACAAATTTGTTTTTGTTATGTGTGTATACATATATGTGATAAATTATAAATGTAGTGAAAGTATTACACATAATGATTTGAGTTTGGGTTAGATGTTAACCCAATTCTTAGTTTTTTGATGGTGTCTACTCAAGGTAAAGCTCTTTTCATATTATGGATGTAAGGAGTGAAAATGGGACAGCTTGTTCTTGACTTCTTTTTTCTAGCTAAGATCTATATTTCATCAGTTTTTGAAGGAGTTAGAATAATTGGATGTTTAGTGGTTCTGGCTATTGCAAGGATATAAAAAAAATACTAAAAAATATGATGTAATGAAACAAATGTAATGAGACAAAGATGGCTTAATTTTTACTTAGGTATTATTGTTTTTGTTGGTGATTCTTCATGAAATAAATCTTGTGGTATTGGTGATTTTGTTTGTGAAAATGCGAACTTATGTTGCTTAGAATTTTTCTTTCCAATTGAGGGCGATGTCTCACCTTTTGTGGTTGCTGGAGTTATAAAAGATAGCTTACTAGTGCTTTACACTAACTCAAAATCCTTAGCTAAGTTAATCTTAAAAGATATGTCTCATGATTCCATGGATTCTAGGATAAATATTGAAAAGCATTTTTTTGGTTGATAAGTTTTTTGCTGATTGGTTCAAGTAAGGTATATTTATCATTCTAGCCTATCAATGCAAGTCTTACAACAATTACTCTAGTCAATCTTCTAGCTATTTCTCTAAAAGCAATAAATGTTGCAATTTCAATTTCGTCTTTTACATTTATGATGAGTTTGTAGCTTAAGTTGATAAATGAAAATAAACATATTTTAATATTTCAAAGTATTATTTAATTACAATAACCAATTTCTTCCATTCTGTTTAAGATTTAATTTTAGTGTGTATATCTATAACTAAGCAAACATAGGTGCAACTCCTTCAATAGGAGACAAAGAACCCAAATCTATGATGATTTTGACCAGTAATTCTAAACACATAAAGTCTTAGAGTACTACTAACTTTATTATCTTTCTTAGCGCCAACAGATGGAAATTAGATCATAAAGCTGTATACCTTAATATTATCTCTAAATTTCCTCACATCCTAACCTCCTTTATAATCCAATAATGCATCTTAAAGATTAGGCATCTTTTTCAAGTAAGCCAAACAAACTTTACCCTCAACGTAACACAAAGAGAATCTAGGATTTTTTCTTTTTTAGTTTTGTTCAACCTTTCCTTACACCACATTTAAGCTTGACAAAAGAAATATTCATATATAAATTGACTAAATCAATCAAAAAAAATTTTCCTGCTTACAATCATAAAAAATTTAACATTTTATGAAAAATACAAAAAATTGAGGAAAATTTTGATATATTAATATAAGTTAGTCAAATCATTACCGACATCATCTCACAAAGAAGTGCAAAACAATAGACTCTAAACATTATCCAATGTGGACATTGCAAAAGCACCCAAAATATATTAATATATCCATAAAAGAATGATTAAAAATTTAGCAATAAAAACTAAATTAACAAAAAAGGGGAAAGAAAATGACTAACTCTAGAGTAGAAGTAAATAGCAACAAATGCACTAATAACCTAAGAGAAAATAAAGAATGAAAAAGAAAAGGTTCTCAAATTGTAAATTGAATAAAATTAAACATGTAAATTTTAAAATAAACATGGGAAATAATTGAAATAACAAACAAAAAGAAAACACAAAAATAAACACAAAAGAAATAAATAACAACAAATTTATAGAAAACTAAAAGCACAGATAAACCAAAAAATATCCATAACATCAACAAACATGGAAAAAATTAGAACATTAAAATAAAATAGAGAACAACAGCAATAAATGAAAAAGCAATTACAACAAAAAAAACCTAAAATAATAAAAGAATGGATTCAAGAAAAACAAAATTTAGCAATAAAGAATGAGGGCAAAAATGCAAACACAACAATAGAACAACAAAATGTAAAAAAAGAAACATGAAAAGAAAAAAAATGACCTGAAACACAGAGAGTAGAAGCAAGAAGGCAGAATAAAGAAACAACACAATGAAAACATATGCAACTAAAAGAAAATAAGAAAGCAAAACAAGCCCCTTTAAAAAATTTAAGAAATCAAGAAAAACCATTCCATAGACCATAACCAAGTTCAAAATTAGACTGATCTTATAAAAGAAACTACAATGACTTCATACTTCTATCGACTTTTGCCAAAATCTAATAAGAAATGCAGCAAAATTTTAAGATTAACGGGAAAAAATTTTCAAAAATAACAAGAAAGACTCTTAATCCAAAATCAAATGTAATTTCTAGAAAAAGTACAACCAGTACCACATTTTTAACAATTTTCGTTAAAAGTTGAGGAAAATGAAGCAAAACTAAAAAATCAATAAGAAAAAATTGAAAAATTGAAAAAGAATAGCATGAACCTGTTCCAAGACTAACACCCAAATTGACTAAAACATAAAGGCCAAAAACAAACAAAAACAAATGGAAGCTCGAAGAAATAAAACAAAAAGGCTATTAAATTTTGTCCAGCCTACCTTTTCTTAAAAAAATAGCATAACAAAACAAAATAACCTTTAAAATCTCAAGTTTACCTCTTCCATCCCTAAGGACTCAAAATTTAGTATATTGTATAGATGCACTATCAAGAAAACATTGGCTTACGATTCCTAAATGTC
This sequence comes from Adansonia digitata, assembly GCA_029448705.1. Lineage (NCBI taxonomy): Eukaryota > Viridiplantae > Streptophyta > Magnoliopsida > Malvales > Malvaceae > Adansonia > Adansonia digitata. The sequence continues at coordinate 8,663 of JAQSVH010204355.1, forward strand.
ACAACATGGCTTGGATATGAATCCTAACCAACTGGTCTTAAAAGGTGAGTGTACCCCTTGTTCATATACATCAATATATCATTTCTTTTTATTTCTAGTGGCCATAACATTATTATCTTTTCTTCTTTTTGGTGATCAATTCATCGAGATGAATCACTCATTTGACTTAACCCTAAATAGTTATCACAAAACAACTATTTATTTTTTTCTTAGAGTCACCACCAACCTATTTTGACTAGATGAGATTTGTCAACTATTAGAGTTTATATTTTAAGGATTACAAACCCTAAAAAACCAACTTCGAGGTTTATGCTCATACTAGTGATCCTTGAAATGGTCCAAAGTCAGTGATAGTCATGAGTAAGGATCCATCCCTCTCATAATGCCCAAAAATTGGTATCTTATTAATTAGGAGTTGACTCAAATTTGGATTTTATTCAATTTCCATATCGATATTTAATTATGACTTTCGTATTTTAAAATTTTCCAAATTCTTGAATTTATTATTCCCTAAGAGAAAATTAGGTTTTTAATATTTTTGAAAAATCAAAATATTTTTTGTACCCCACTTGAAAGCTAAAGGAGTACAAAAGGTCAAAATATCTTTTATACCCCATCGAAGGAATAGGAGAATATGAAAGATTTTATTTTATCATCAAAATCTCTTATGTACCCCATCGGAGGACTAAAAGAATAGAAAAGTTTTTATTTTTGCAAAATTTTAAAAAAAAATTCAATTTTCATTTTGAAAAAGATATGCCATTATTAAAACAATCCATACAATCCCTCTCATATATTGGAGAAATTCCATATACTATTTTAATTTGGAGACATTGCCTCTAATTTTATTCAAGTAATAACAAAAAAAAAAAATCTTAAGAATTGGTTTAGACAAAATTTACTAAACTCTACTTTGAGGACTTGAATTTGGTAGATCTAACCAACACATCCCTTAAAGTACACCTTTGACGTAAAAAATATCCCGATGACCCTAAAGGACTCAATTTAATGGTAAATTACCAAAATGCCACCAATGTATACCTTTGACATATAAGTATCCCTGTACCCTAAAGGATTCTATAACTTCATAGACAAATGAACCAATTCCTACTGTGCACTTTTGATAAGTATCCCAGTGATCACAAAGGATTGGTTCTAACATAAATTACTAAAATGTCTCTAATGTTTACCTTCGATGTACAAGTATCCGAAAACCCTAAAAGACTTGATAACTTAAAAAAAACCAAACTTATCCCTATTATACATCTTTGACATAGAAGTATCCTAGTAATCATAAAAGACTTGATTCTAAGTTTAATTACTAAAATTCCATTAGGTTTTACCTTTAACATTTAAGTATCTTAATACCCTAAAAGACTCAATAACAATGAGAAATAACAATTATACCCTACATGGGTAACTTAAAGTTAAAATTGACAAAATGCAAAAATTGCTAATAGGTCCTTAAATTTCTCACAATTATGTTTCATACCCTACCGGAGAATCAGAAGAATACAAAAGGTTTTAATATCTTCTACACCACACCGGATGACCAAAGGAATGCTAAATATATCCTTAAAATATCAAAATATCCTAAATGAGTAATTTAGTGCCAAAAGACTTCATTAACCCTAAATGCAAGGTTTTACAAAAAAGACTCCAAACAAAATACATAATTACACAACAAACATGTCAAAATCAACAATACAAACATACCAAAAATCATAAGGAATATTCGACCAAGCACTTTTGGCTTTCGAACCATTTTTTTAAGTTTTGCAAATAAGTCCCTTAACTTTCTAAAATTACAAAAAAATATTTAAAAGTCTAAAAATACATGAGATACATTTAAAAATGTTAAAAATGCATGAAAAACACCCCAAGGGTCCATATATGGCCTTTGGAAAAATTTTCACTTTTAGCAATTTAGTACTTGCATGATTTAAAGATTACAAACAACACCAAACATATCAAAACCATCATGAAACACATACAAAAAATTACATGATCGATTCGGTCAAGCACTTATAGACATAAAAATAATTTTTTTTGAATTTTTGCAAATAGGCCCTTAAGTTTTCTAAAATTGCTAAAAGGCCCTAAAAAGGTTACAAATGCATGAAATATATTTCAATATGTTAAAAATAGGCAAAACACATCCTTAAGGGTATATGAAGCTCTCGAGAAAGCTTGGATGGCCTTGAATTTTTTTTATTTTTGCAATCTAGTCCCTAAAATTTGCATAATTACAAAATAGCCTAAAAATCAAAACATCACAAAATCACCCATATTATTTTTGGCCAAGCATAGAAATACCTTTCTAAGGCCTTCAAAATTTTGGTAAAATTATTTTTAGGCCCTTATAAGTTTTAGATATTATAAAATAATCCAAAATACTATAAAATCAAGCATGAAAAATTATTCAACAACTCCATTCATTTTCAGCTAGCTTGAAAAACCATCAAAAATAGTTTTTTATCACATATTTTCATGAATATCAATATAAATACACATCATATTTTTTTACCAAGCTTAAAAATGCATAAAAGTCATGATTAATAATGAATATCTCAACAAAAATCAACATGAAATATTAAGAAAAATAGCATAAAAATATATACATGAAAATAACATTATTTTTATCAACTTAAAGAAAATCAACATATTACTAATAAAAATTAAATAAGACAACAAAATCAAGAAACATTGTTCATAGCCATTATACTTAGCCTTTCAACATGGATTAAAATCCATGAGTACAAGCATGACTTTGGCTCACTAAAAGGAAGAAAAATAAATGAAAATGGCAAAAACTAAAAATTTTTTAAGTGTTCTTACCTTGATAGTGTTAAAAATGTTATTAAGTGTTTTAGTTTTTTTTTTTTTTTTGGTTAGAAAGCCACTAGCCCCATTAGAAGCATTCCACTCTTTATACAGGGAGGAAGTAGGCCAAAGGGATGAAAATATCCCTTTGGCCAAATGGCTTCTAGGAAATTACATGAATTTCTTTTTTTCTTTGTTAATTTATTTGTTAATTAATATTTTAGATCTTTCTAGGATATGTAAGCTTTAATTAATTCATCAAATTTTAGTCAAAAGGCCTAAGGTGGGCTAACCATAGGTTTCATAATGCTTAGGATAATATTAATTTAATATTTTGTTAAAACATAACTAAATTGGTTAAAGAAAAATTAAATTCCAACCGAATTAGTTCATGTAGCTAAATCACTAAATTCCACAATTAAAATAAATATAAACAAAATTTTAAGAACACAAAATGAAAAAAATAGTCATAATTACAAATTTATGAAAAAAATAATTAGAAGGACCAAATTGTAAGGAATTAGAAGTTATAAATTAACAAATTCATTTACGAATTTAAGCACATAAAAGGCCCAATTAAATATCCATATGAAATTTTTGGAACCTAAAAAAAATTTTAAAAATGGAGATAAAAAATATTTTTGGGCTTTGCCAAGTTGGCCTAATTGGGCCTTTTCAGTAAATTAAACAGGCTTGTTGAAAAAATCAAAAATAAAAAAATGGGCTTGTTGGGCTTGTAAAGAATGAATTGGGCTTGGTAGAAATCAAAAATGGGCTTAGCAAGCTTATTGGGTTTGTAGAGAATGAAATAGGCCCATAAAAAATAAAATTCATAAGGTTTTCATATAAAAATTCCTAAAAAAATTTTTGAGAAATTTTATGTACAAGACAAAGGAAATTAAAAATTTCAAGCTCATAAAGTAATTTAAAGTTCAAAAACTGAATTAATATAAATTAAATAAAAGTATTTAAAGAATTTTAAAAATTTTAAACTTACGAAAATTGTACCAAAAAATTTATGAAATAGAAAACTTTATATTTTGAAAATGAGAAAATTCCAAAAATTTAGAATGAATTTTACCTGAAGAATTTTTACAAGCTTGACATTAGCAATACAGTAAAAAAAATAAATTTAATGAATCAAACTTAACAATTTGACATCTTGTGGCATCAAATGCCAGTACAGATTTTTTTCTTGAATATTTTTGTTTTTCAAAGAGTGTATCGGCATAAATACTTTATAGATGTCAATAAAATTATACCATAGTCTACTCTTGAAGTTTCATGAAAAAATCTCAAAAAATTCTTAAAAATAGGAAATTTGACTGTGATAACATCTGCAAAGATAAATTTCAAAATTTAATAAGAAAATATTTAAAACTATTTTTTTACCTTGATACTTATCTTTTTTATTTGAGATTTATTCTTAACAACCTTTGAGATTACATTTTTCCATCATATGCATATGTGGCCATTCACACATGATTAACAAAGGTCTTGAAAATGCCCATTTTGCTTGGAGGAGGCTAACCACAACTCGTCACAACATAGCCTAGATACAAATCCTGATAAGCCACACATAAGATGGCTGGTTTACCCATCATTAATATATATGTATATATATAAATATATCTATATGTTATTATTATTTTAGGGGCCACATCATTATTAATTTTTTCTTTTTTTTTCATATCTAGGGACAAGTGTTGAGATGAATTACTCACTCGAGTTAACCCTAATAGTCATTATGTAACGACTATTTATTTTGAAGTTACCACCAATTTATTTGGGCTAAGTAAGATTCATCACCTACCAGAGTTTGTATTTTTGGGGTTGCGAAACTTCTAAAAATAAACTCTTAGATTTGCAATAATAGTACAGACCACTCAGAAGGGTTAAAGAGTTGGTTACAATATAAGTAAGGATCAACCCTCTCATGATACCCAAAAATTGATACCCTATTAATTATATGTTAAATTTTGATTTTTATTTAATTCTATTATCTGATATTTAATTATAATTCTCATGTATTAAAATAATATTCTAAATTTATTATTCTATATGAGAAAATTAGGTTTTAAAAATCTATTTCGTACCTTACTAAAGGACCGAAAGAAGATGAAAGTTATTATTATTCTCTTTTGTACCCCAATGAAGAGCTAAAGGAAGACAAAAGTTTTTAAAAAATTAAAACATCTTTTATATTCCATTGGAGAGTAGGAAGAATACAAAAGGTTTTATTTTACAAAAAACTAAAAAAATCTAAAAATTTTTTAAAAAATATCTTGTTATTAAAATAATTTGTAAAACCTCTCTCATATTCCAGGAGAAATTTCACTATTATATTTACTTAGAGACATTGCCTTAATTTTCTAAAAATTCCAATTTAATTAAGAATAAAAAAATTGTTCTAAGACTTGGTTTAGATAAAAAGTTCTAAAACTCGATTCTTGGAACTCAAATTTGGTCCATAAGACCAAAATATCCTCCAAAGTACCTTTAAGTTAAAAGTATCCTAGTAACTCTAAAGAACTTTGTCTTAATGCCAAATTACCAAAATACCCTTAAGGTATACCTTCAATACAAAAGTATCCTAGTAATCCTCAAAGACTTAAAAACAATCTAAAATGATGAACCTATCCCTAATGTGTATCTCTAACATGAAAGTATCCTAGTAATCACATAGAACTTGGTTCTAATGCAAAATTACCAAAATTCCCTTAAGGTAAACCTTCGACAAAAAAGTATCTAGGTAACCTAAAAGACTCAAAAATGATCATAGAAAGGTAAACCTATCCTAGTTACACACTTTTGGCATAAAAGCATCTGGCAACTGCATACTATGTTATAGGAAAAATTACTAAAATGCCCTTAGGGTGTACCGTCGATAGAGAAGTATCCTAGTAACCCAAAAGACAAAAATTTTAGGAAATGACATTTTTTACCCCAAATGGAGAATTTGGAAATTAAGATTACCTAAAATGAAATATTACAATTAAGGGCCTAAACTTTTCAAAATTACATTTCATACCTTCCCAAAAAATAAAAAAAAATGAAAGTTTTATAATATTCTACAGCCCACCAAAGAATTAAAGGAATGCTAAAAATAATCAAAATGCTCTAAATGAGGAAATTTAATGTTTAAAATGACCATTTTAACCTAAAACGATAGGTTTTCCCAATGTCCCTAAACATTTCTAAGTTTGCAAATTGGTCCCTACATAATTAAAACACAAAATTAAACATTAAATATATCAAAATCAACACAAAAATTAGATCCAAAAATTATAAGGGAGGTATGGCCAAGCACTGTTGGCCTTAGAAAAAAATTTTAATATTTACACAAAAGTCTTTAAAATTTTTTTAAATTACAAAAAGACCCCAAAATCCAAAAAATGTATTTACACATGATAAAATGCATAAAATACATTCATAAATGTATATGAACCATTCGGCCAAATGTGGAATGTTTAGAAATTATTTTTTCATTTATTACAAATTAGTTCCTAAACTTTGTATATTTATAAAATAGCCACAAAATAAAAAAAATCACTTACACACACATTTAAATTCAGCAAACATCAAATAATCCACCAAACAAATTTTTTTAACTCAATAATCATATATCCTAACTTTATCAAGAGTAAATCAACATTATCATGTAAGAAATCATTAAAAATAGACACATAAAAAATGTTATTCCAACATATTAACAAGAAAATACCAAAGAAATTAGCATCTGTATAATCATATATACATGACAAATTAAACATCACAGCACCAAAATTAACATAATGTTAACAACAACAAATTTCATAAGCAAAATTAAACTATTACTAAGAAAAAAATCCTAAATTAATAAATTAAAGAAAATAGTTCATAGCCATCAAGCTTAGCCTTTCAACATTGTTAGTTTTAATGGAGAAATTGAACCAAGAGGGGGTTGAATTGGTTCTATAAAAACTTTGTAAATTTGAAAAATTAAAATTAGATAAGGAAGAGGAAAAAAATCAACAATGGATATATAGAGGTTCGGTCCTTTAATTTGGCACCTACGTCCTCTTTTCTTGATACTTTCTTACCAAGGTGATTTTCATAATTCACTAAGGAAATTATTACCTTTAAGGATAAGTAACCTTGCACAACTATCTTTTAAGGCTTAGATAAAACCTTTGAAATACTTTGAGAATTATACCCCAAACTCTCAAGTTTTTTCACTCATTTTCAC
>JAQSVH010204386.1:0-15712 GCA_029448705.1 Adansonia digitata
TAATCTACATTCTTTTTGTGATTCGGCACTACAATCATGTTCTCCACATTGAGATACACGAAATTGATGCTTTGGATGATCATTCCTTTAAGACATGTTGTTATGTTAGATGCCAAATCCTTTTTAATACATGGGTAAGGACAAGTACCTTTAATGCCATCTTGAAATAGTCGTATCTAAGCAAGATAAGCCATCATGTTACCCGAATGATGGCTTAGCATGTGTTTAACATAAGATGGTGATGAACGAACATCACCGTTTAGATGATCAGTCTTAATCCTTGTAAGGTATCATGTTGCCTTATGAAAAGGCAATTTTAATAAGGACATGCTAGTATGTTGCTCGTTTAATGCCTCAACATTTACATCCATTATGTCTGCACTAGGCATCGTACTGCCTATTCTTAGGGAAAATTTTGTGATACACTTGTGTTGCTATTCTTTCATTTCCTTATCTTTTACCTGTTATTTTGTATTGGTTACTAACTCATTCTCTTTTTGCTTTTCTTTTTCATAATGCATTATATCATCATAATTATTGTCATCATGGAACAATTGGCTCTAATGGATTAGTGTTCACCAATGGGCGTCTGCCATGGAGCAATAGTCCACTTCAGAACTAAAGCCCGTTGAAGAAGTCTGATCATGGTTGTAGCACTGACAGCGTGAAGATAGAGATGTCTTTAAACCAGGGCATGTCTCAATAGCACATGAAAGGATCAAGATAGGGTACCATTAAAATGATTGGCAAAATCTAAGGATTGTATGGACCAATTAGGGTAGTGCCAAAAGGGAATCATTCACTGAGAGATACAGAGACATTGTTCTTATACTTCAAGTTCACTTGGATGTCGGTTTGTTGCAAGCACCTTCTTAGTTTTGGAATCTAGCTTACCAGTGCTTCACTTTCAATCATGAAGATTTGGTCCCCACAGTTAATGACTACACTGCATTAATCAACATTCAAAAAGTAAAGGTCAACAGGATATACTATAAATCATTGAATCCTCCAACCTTCAAGAAAAGATTGGCTCAAATCTTTAGGGCAATGGAATCTCGGATTGAAACTCATATCAAAACAAATGAGAACAGTGAATGCATCTTATAGGCTAGTTTGAAAGAAGCAATGGTAAGTACAATTGACATCCGAAAAACCTAAGATATTTAGCTTTGGTGATATATAGTCTGGTTATATTCCCCAAAACATTAAGGCATGTTGAAGCCACGGTAGCAGATGTCTTTTCTAATTTATGCTGCAATATCAATCCTACCCCAACCATCATTACTGAAACTATTTGAGCTTTTAATTTTTGTAAGAAAATAGGTATGGCTAATTCATTAGATGTGCACTGCTCCTTCACATTTGGCTTATCAATCATTTTGGCCCTGAAGAAAGTAGGATGTTGTATTGCTTCTGACCGAACTTTAGCCCTATCTCCAAGGTACTTGAAAAAGAATGGCTCAAGACAAATCTGAAGAGCAATGCGTCCAAAAATTTTGAAACCTCAAGAAAGAAGAGGTAACATGGAATGCCTTTTGATTTTCCCCACAATGGCCATATACCAGTGCAAAGATTACAGTTGCGTGCCACTCATGGGATTATGGGGAAGTACTAGCTATGCCCTTCTTTTAGTCTCTTGGCACTTTCACTGCTAACAGTTCATCCCCTTCATCCAAGACCTAAAGTTGTAGGATTTTAACTATGGTAAGCCCGACTATAAGTCGAAAGTCCAGCTAGCCTTTCATGCATGGAAGCAAACCCGCTGCATGGAGAGATATTGTAGAGGGAGTAATATGACCCCAAGATATGATGAATGGAGGATCCGTTGAGTTAATGACACTGTACACATGTATGGTTTCGAGACATCAAAAATGCAGGTTAACAAATTTCTTTTTAAGGGTGAATTGCTTAAGCAAGAGTTTGAACAAGAAAAGGTGACCTTTACTAAGGAGATTGCTCAACTAAAGGAGGAAAATAGTCAATTGACAATAGGCCTCTCCCTAAGGGATGGCAAGATTAGCAGGGTTGTCAAGGAGAAAAACCACCTCAAAGAGGGTTTCGAGAGCTTGAAAAAAGAATATGTGGCCTTTAATAAAGCAAGTAAGTCCTGAAGACTTGAAAAGTCATCGGTCTAGTGGAGGACAAAAATTACTAATCTCGAGAAGGACTACACCAATAAAGAGAAGTTGCTAAGGTTAATAGGGAAAAGCTTATTAGAACCCAGGCTCTTGCATCAACTTATCGAAGGAGAAATGAATAATTAGAGGCTCGAGTTTGGGATTTAAGAGCAAACCAGGTCAAAAATGGAATTGTGACACTTAGAATTCAAGACTTAGAGCATTCTTTTCAAGTACACCAACACCAAGTCGACACACTAATGAAAGCCTCCGAAAAGTGAAAGCAAGAATGGCTTTAAGTGGTTGATCATGCATGCCAAAACTATTAAAACTATCATCGCCGTCTCACAGAGTAGATCTAGGTAGCTAAGTTAAAGGTGGAGAACCTGATGGATGTAGCCCACTCCCTGACACATGATATCTTGCCCACCGGAGTCCACGAGCAAGAGTTATTATATTTCTTGGACCATGTAATCAAGTAATATAACCATGTCAGGCATTTTTGAATGTAATCACATGTAATTAAAACATTTTGCTGCTTGAATGAAAGAGTGGAGCTATCCTTTTATCCAATTGTCCTTTTTGCATTTATATAACTAACCAAATCCTTTCAAGGTTTTTATTCATTCATGATCGCATACTCACTCTCATTGCACCTAACATATGCATAAACATATCTTAAAGGCCTAATATGGAAATAATTTAAAGTGAAAATGATCCAAAACATAAAATCTATAGTTCGCCATCGGTACAACACTTGCAATCATCTAAAAGCGATGGAAAATGATCACAGGCCGTATCAAAGGACTCAAACTCATGTATAGAGGTCCTAAGAGTAGGCACTCTGTAAGAATAAGGAAATTCAAGCACATATCGCCAAGCTAACTAAATTACTATCTAATGCATTGAAAGAAAAAAGGCCAATGAGCACAGTCAAGATGGCAAAAGAACTGATGCATCCTGAAAACAATTTGAATGATGGTACTGAAGCCACCAATAATCAAGAAGGGGCACTATATGGGTAGCACCCTCTGGCAATGAACATCCCACTATCTCAGCCATTTATTCATATCAATCCTGCAACAGCGTCCCACTTAATTCAAGGATTTCAAGGCATGGGCTCTTCACTATCAAGGCTTATAGTCTCGAACCTCGATAAGCACATGGAGTAAGAGAAAACAAAGAGGCCCTCAAAAAATGATGAGGACTTGTACAAATATCACTCATTAGAGAAACATCTTTTATGGAAGGAAGTAACAAATTTGGAATCGTAAACGTAAAGTCATTAGGGCTAGTTTCAAGCCTCGTCATCTCACCCAAGTTTAAAGTGCCCGAATTTGAAAAATATAATAGAACTATTGACCCTACTACCTATCTTCGCATGTACTGTCATAAAATTATAGGACATGAAGAGAATAAGAACCTCCTGATCCATTACGCCTGACTGGGGTAGCCCTTCGATGACACATAAGAATTGATCCTGGAAGAATTCAAACATGGGCAAACTTGGCACGCGCATTCTTTGAACAATATAAGCATGTCTCTGATTAGGTTCTTGATCATCTTTCTCTCATGAAGATGTAGAAGAAATCTTTTGAGAGTTTTACACAGTACGCTTAGAGGTGGAAGGAGGAGGCCACTTAAGTTTGCCCTCCTCTAATTGAAAAAGAAATAACAGTTATGTTTGTTGCCAACCTACGAGCTCCTTACTATGAAAGGTAGCAGGAAACACCATAAAAAATTTCACTGATATGGTCATATCAGGTGAAATGATTAAGAACGCTATCAAGGGCGGCATAATAGCTATTAGGGAAACATCTAGATCAGTTAAAAAGACAACAAATAAAGGTAAGAAGATGGAAGTGAATGCTAGGCAAAAATTGTGCTAGGTTTAATCAAAGTCTGCATCTAAAATGGCCTATGTACTTTCCAAGCATGTTGAATATGGGTCTTAACATGTTGAATATGGGTCTTACCCTTTACTTATCAATACCGTAACCAATCCATGTTACCAGTTTTGCTCCTACAATGAGCTTTACACCAAATGCACAGCTTTGCAATATGCACAATGCAAGAGCTCTAAATAACCAATAAGCACCATAAGAAAAAGAGCATTTTAAACCACTCCCTTACTCGTATAAAGAGACTTACTCTCACTTATTGGTTGGTAAACTAGTGGCCCCAGTATTTATAAACCTAAGATCATCACCGTACCCCGAATGCTATGATGAGAATACTTATTGTGAATACTGCATGGGAGTGTGAGGCCACTTCATTGAGAATTACACTTCATTTAAAAAAAGGTGTAGGGTTTACTAGAAAAAAGAGTGATCAATATTGAGCAAGGTCTTAGACCCAATGTAGAGGCCAACCTACCCCTAGTCACGCTAAATCGAGAGTCAATGCGATAATCAATGGAAAAGGCTGTCGAATTAAAAGAAGTATGAGAAAAGTCAAAACCCTAATAAGCAAGGTCTGGTGAGCTTTCGTGAAAATCAAAATAGTAACAGATAACAAAAGTCAAAGAAAAAATGATGTTGATACATCTTGCTGCAACATTGTCTATCATTCTTAGAGATGATCCAAGGGATGATCGATCGATCCAAAATCGACTTCTACGAGTAGTGCAATGGACACGGTAACCCATCTATCAATGCCACTGACGAGGAAAGACCCATCGTACTCAGATCTCTAGTTATCTATCTTTTATGGTCATGAGAAAAAAAGCTAATGAAAGTTTTAGGCAGTACACTACATGTTGGATAGACAAGGCTACCCAGATTCATCCCTTATTGACTAAAAAAGAGATGCTTATTAGATTCATCAGCATGTTGAAAGCCCCTTATTATGAAAAGGTAGTAAGAAGCTTCCCGAAGAACTTCACAGATATGGTCATATTTTGTGGAAAGATCGATGAGGCTATGAAAAATGAATTGAGTAGAAAAAATATTTGCAAGGACAAAAGGAAATGAAATATGAAGGCTAGTAAGAAATCAAAATCCAACATCGAAGCCAACTTATCTTAAACTCATGCTGAGTTAGAGATAAAGAAAATGGTCATTGAAGAAAACTATGAGATTATGGAAAACATCAAAGAAGTTTGGATGCCAATGAATTAGGTTTGGAAAATCCTGGTGCAAGCGAAGCTACTTAATGCAACTAAGAAGACAAGGGAAAGTATTAACAACTTCTATGATTTCCATACTATTTACGGCCATACTCTTCAAACATACAAAGAGTTCTACACAATGGTTCAAAGGATGATGAACGAGGGTAGCATCAAATTCTATGATGAAAAACAAACCCCATATACGGAGTCTACAAGTAAAACACCATTTGTCAATGCACTAGAGGAAAAAGAAGGGCAGTCTTCCTTACGAGATTAAAAAGCCATTTATTTTGTACGATAATCGATCGAGAGTTAAACTTGACTTTTTTCAACCTTAAATGATCATTCAACTTCCATCTCCCTTCTCGTATAAAAATGATTAAGTAGTTCTGTGGAACTATGAAAGCAAAACCTTGGTCATCGGAGAATCTAGCTAGCAAGCAGGAAGCGTTAACCTTTTAAAGGCAAGTCACCTAACTCAGAGCAGCCTATGTTACACCCCAACGGCATTAAAAAATAGCACTCAGTAAGAAAATGCTAATCTCATTTTTTAAGCACTGAAGTTTGTAACCAAGAACTTAGATTCGGCAGCTGTCAAGGATTTAGTAAGCGAGAAAAAAACTACAGAATTCTTTAAATTCATCTAGCACAGTGAATACAACATCGTCGATCAGTTGAACAAGTAACCTACCAAAGGTATCTGTATTATCACCACTATTGAATTCAGAAGCTTATAGGAATGCCATCCTCAAGGTTTTAAATGAGGCCTATGTCCATCCCGATATCCTATAGGTCAGTTAGATCACCTAGTGAACAACATCACTGCCAACAATTACATATCTTTCGACAATGATGAGATCTCGCATAAAGGAAGAGTAAATTACAAAGCCCTTCATATCACTACATATTGTAAAGGCATCACATTGCCTAGGGTGCTCATTAATAATGGTTCGGCTTTAAATGTAATGCCCATGTTATGCTTGAACAAGCTCTTTATTGATGCATTTCATATCGAGAATAGTTGTACAATTATGCAAGCATTCGATGGAACTTGTTGGAACATTGTGAGGAACATCACCATTCCACTCCAAAGTTGCCGATATACCTATGAAATAGAGTTTCATGAGATAAACATTACGCTAGATTTGATAGCTGTCAAGGATCCAGTAAGCGAGAAAAAAGCTACAGAATTCCTCAAATTCATCAAGCACAGTGAATACAACATCATTGATCAGTTGAACAAGCTACCCACCAAGATATTTGTGTTATCACTACTATTGAATTCGAAAGCTCATAGGAATGTCATCCTCAAGGTTCTAAATGAGGCTATGTCTATCCCGACATCTCTGTAGGTTAGTTGGATCGCCTAGTGAACAACATCATCACCGAAAATTACATATCTTTCGATAATGATGAGATCTCGTATAGAGGAAGAGAAAATTACAAAGCCTTTCATATCACCACATATTGTAAAGGCACCATATTGCCTAGGGTGCTCATTGATAATATGTCGACTTTAAACGTAATGCCCAGGCCATGCTTAAACAAGCTATCTATTGATTCATCTCATATCCATAATAGTCGTACGATTGTGCAAGCATTCGATGGAACTTGCTGGAATATTGTAAGGAACATTACCATTCCACTCCAAATTGGCCCATGTACTTATGAAATTAACTTTCATGTGATGAACATTGCACTATCATATAATTGTCTATTGGGAAGGCCTTAGATTCATTCTGCTGAGCAGTGCCATCAACTTTACACCAAATGCTAAAATTTATCGTCAAGAATAAAGTCATCCATATCAGAGGAGAAAAAGATATCATTACTGCTACCTCAACTAATGCTCCATATCTTGAACCTGACGAAGATATCCCAAAATCCTCTTTCCAGTCCTTCAAGTTTGTTATGCTACTTATGTCAAGGAAGGGTTGCCAATTAATTTTCATGTGATAAACATTGCGCTATCATATAACTACCTATTGGGAAGGCCTTAGATTCATTCTACTGAGCAGTGCCATTTACTTTGCACCAAAAGCTAAAATTTGACATCAAGAATAAAGTCATCAGTATCAGAGGAGAAAAAGATATCACTACTGCTACCTCAACCGATGCTCCATATGTTGAACCTACGAAGATATCCCAAAATCCTCTTTCCAGTCCTTCAAGTTTGTTATGCTACTTATGTCAAGGAAGGGTTGCCAATAGTTTAGCCTTACTTATTAGAAAGTACTCATATGGGTTTGAAGTTAATTGTCGATAAAGGTACCCGAGCTAAAAAAAAGACTCAAAAAACAGTTTCAAAGAGTTACTGAATCATTGGAAGTGGTCAGCCAAATTGATAAAATAGAGCTGGGATTCAAACCTAATGCATAACAAAAAAGAAAGAAAGCTCAAAAAATTCGTGGAAAGAAATGGCTCGTTTGTCAGGATGAAACATAGAGGATAAACCAATGATGTTTCCATCATTTTGGAAAGTTTTCGCCCAAGGGGACATGTAAATACTGGCTCCCCTAGTGCTATGCTCATATTGAATAAAGCATTCAAGGATATATCTTGCAATATGATTGGTGAGCAAAATATGTCAATTATAAGTTCGAAAACTGGTCTATGCCCTTTAGGATTTGTTCTGAGTGTATGGACTGAGACCAAGATTCATGTACTGCTCAAGTCTATTTCAAAGTAATGCTATGAACTGAACCTGCATGCTCTCGCCCAAAAGCATTGTAGGATCCTTTGTATAGGTAACTTTTATTAAGTATTATCAATGAAAATGACTAAGCATTTTGCATTCATTTTTTGTGTTCATAATTCTTGCCGACCTTAGACTTTTCTTTACATCCTTTTCCACCAATATTGTTATTTTCCATATTTTTAAGCACCCCAAATAAAGGTGACATGAATGTTCATACTGAAACCTTAGGAATTGATTTTGAGCAATCGATATGTGCCAGTGAGGTCGAATCTAAAAAGGACCCTGAAAAGAACCTTATACCCTTAAACCTATTGAAACTAGTTGAATAGGAATAAAAACAGATATTACTTCATGAAGAATCCACTGAAACCATAAACCTAGGAATAGAAGAAAACCTAAAAGAAGTTAAAATCGAGCTGAACTAATAAGTCTTCTTCAAGAATATCAAGATGTGTTTGTCTGATCCTATCAAGACATGCCTGGACTAGATACTAACATTGTGGTTCATAAACTTCCCTTCAAACTTGAATGCAAACCAATCCAGTAACAATTAAGGAGGATGAAACTAAAAATGCTCCTTAAGATCAAGGAAGAAGTCAAAAAACAATTTAAAGTGGGATTTCTTGAGGCAGCCAAATATCTTGAATAGGTAGCCAACATAGTCCCAATTTCTAAAAAGAATGGTAAAGTGTGAATGTGTGTGGACCACAAAGACCTGAATCGAGCCAACCGCAAGGATAATTTTTCTCAACCTCACATTGATACCTTAGTAAACAACATTGCCAAAAATGCACTATTTTCTTTCATGGATGAGTTTTTGGGCTATAATCAAATCAAAATGGTAGTTGAAGACATGGAAAAGACCCCTTCATGACTGTGTAGGGAATTTTTTGCTAGAAAGTGATGCCTTTTGAGTTAAAAAAAGGCAGGGCAACTTACCAAAGGGCTATGGTAACATTGTTCCATGACCTTATGCATAAAAAATAGAAGTTTATGTGGATGACATGATCCCTAAATCAATAAAAGAGAGTGAACATGTTACCAATCTGTGAAAACTCTTTAAAAGGCTTTACAAATACTAGCTCAAGCTGAATCCTGCCAAACACACATTTGACGTCACCTTTGGTAAATTATTAGGGGTTCATTGTGAGCGAAAAAGGAATAAAAGTGGATCCTGACATGGTTAAGGCTATTAAAAACCTACCACCATGTTGAACTCAAAAGAAAGTAAGAAGTTTCTTAGGAAAATTTAACTACATAGCCTGATTCATATATCAGTTGACTGACAAATGCGATCCAATCTTTAGGCTACCAAAGAAACAAAATCCTAGAGAATGGGATCAAGAATGCAAAGAAGCTTTCGATAAGGTCACACATTACCTTTTGAACCCTCCAGTACTTGTGCCATCAGTGCTCAGACGATCGTTAATCCTGTATATATCAATCCTAGACAAGTTGATGGGCTGTATTAGGACAATATGATGAATCAAGAAAAAAAGAACAAGCTATCTGTTACTTGAGCAAGAAATTTATAGAATATGAAAATAATTATTCATTCACAGAAAAGCTATGTTGCACTTTAGCTTAGACAGCCTGAAGGTTAAGGTAATACATGTTGTACCACACTACATGGTTAATCGCCAAGTTTGACCCCATCAAGCATTTATATGAAGCCTTCACCTTGTCTGGGAGATTAGGCAGATGGCAAGCTATGCTTTCTGAGTACGACATCATGTTTGTGAACTAGAAAGCCATTAAAAGCAGTGCAATAGTAACTTTTTGATAAGTCAAGCTATACATGACTATCAACCTTTAAACTTTAAGTTCTCTGATAAAGACTTGATGTGTATATCTGAGGTGAAAAACACGATCAAGTGTAGGTCATCATGGAGAATGTACTTCGATAGAGCTTCAAATGCACTGGGGCATGGAATTGGGGTAATTTTTATCTCAGTAGAGGGAAACCATTACCCTTTCATAGCTGAATTGAACTTTGACTGCACCAACAACATAGTCAAATATGAGGCTTGCATCATGGGACTCCATGCAACAATTAAAAGGGGCATTCAAACACTGCAAGTGTTTGGAGATTCAGCCCTCGTCATTTACCAACTAAAGGGAGAATGGCAAACACATGATGCTAAACTGATCCACTATAGGAATCTGATATTGAAGCTCAAGAAAAAGTTAGATTATATTAGCTTTCAACATTTACCTTAAAAAGAGAACCAAATTGTTGATGCATTGGCCACTTTATCTTTCATGTTTAAAGTCGATCGAGAATTGGACATTGCTTCTATCCAAATAAGTATCTATTCAACCCTGACACATTGGCAGAATATTGAAGAAGAGAAAGATTATTTGCCATGGTATCACGACATCCTTCAGTATATCAAGGATCAACGGTATCTAAAAGGTACCACCGAAGTTGATAAGAGAACTATCAGATGACTAGCTGTGAACTTCCTTTTGGATGGTAAGATTTTGTACGGTAAAATTTTGTACAAAAAGGCTGGGAATAAGAGTTACTCTGATACGTGGATGCCTCTAAAGCTAAAAGAATACTTGAAGAAGTTCACAAAGGAATTTATGGTATGCATGCTAATGGACACCGAATGGTAAGACAAGTCATGCGATCAGGTTATTATTAGTTGACTCTTAAAAAGGATTGCATTGACTATGCTTAAAAGTGTCACAAATATCAAATCTACGCTGACAAGATCCATGTCCCACTAATGCCCCTACATGTTATGACAGCACAATGGACTTTTTTTATGTGGGGCATGGACATGATTAGACAGATTACCGCTAAAGCTTCTAATGGGCATCGTTTATTTTGTTCGTAATCAATTATTTTGATAAATAGGTAGAGGCAACTTTTTATGCCAAAGTCACCGGATTTGTCATGTGCAAATTTGTAAAATGGGACATTATTTGTAGATATGGTCTTCCTAAACAAATCATTATTGATAATGCATGCAACCTAAAAAACAAGATGATGCAGCAGTCTACTTTCAATTCAAGATTCACCATAGAAACTCTATCTCATACTATCTAAAGATGAATAGAGCAGTTGAAGCAGCCAATAAGAATATCAAGAAGATAGTTGAAAGGATAGCTGAAACGTATGAAGATTGGCATAAAAAGTTGCCTTTTGCTTTACATGCTTATTGTATAGTCGTACAAACTTCTAAAGTTACTATCCTATTTTCTTTGGTCTATGACATAAAGGTAGTCCTACCTATTAAGGTTGAAATTCCTTCCTTCAGAGTTTTAATGGAATCATAACTTGAAGAGGCTAAATGGGTTAAAAATCGATATGAATAGCTCAATGTCATTGAAGAGAAAAGAACCAAAGCTATCTGTCATGGGCAGATGTATCAAAAATGCATGATAAGAGCCCATGAGAAAAATGTCTGCCTTTATCAGTTCCAAAAAGTTAACCTGGTGCTCAAACAAATTCTCCTGATCCATAAAGATACTCATGAAAAATGGACCCTAAATTGGGAAGGGCCATACACGGTGAAATGCGTATTCTCTAGAGGAGCATTGATCTTAACCGGGATGGATGGTACTGACCTGCCCAACCATATGAACTCTGATTCTGTTAAAAAAATACTATGCCTAAAAGGACTTTAGGGTGAAAACCCAAAAGAGCATCCTCTTAGTCTCTTGCTACCACTCAATAAAAAATCTAAAAAAAAGGAAAATAAAAAAAAATAATAAAAACAAATAGAAAAGGAAAAAAGAGAAAACTATCTTAAGTTAAAAACTCAAAAGTGCGACTTAAGTGATTAGACTTTTTCATTCAAACTAAGCCAAGCCCAAACCATTATTAGCCCAAAACCAATCTTCCCCATGTTTAAGACCCGAAGTCATAACCTAACCTATCTGTTCTATGTTGACCAGCTCCACCAAAACCTTATCCATACCTGCGTTCGAAAAATGAGAACTACCTAACTTTGAGGCCCTACTCCACCATGGGGTAATCGAAAGAATCTTGTTATGAGTTAGCCAACACCAAAAGGATTAATTGCTCAATAAAAATCTCTTAAGACAGTAAGTGAAGAATTCATGTTACGAACATCAAAGCCAATTGACTGAGAAGACTCCTTTTATCTCTTTTTTATTTCAAAATTTTTCACAATCTCATAAGTTTGTCATAACTTGTACCTTTTTTCTTTGAATGAAAATACAATTGTTTGATTTGTGGTAAAACTTTTTCGTAGCCCTGCATTCCATGTTGCATCATGCTTACCTGTTAATTGATAGTGCTTGATAAATGGACAAAATTGATAATAGGATTTCTTAGCATTACTTCAAAAGATAGAACTTTGTAGGAACTTTGTTTCAAGTTAAAGACTAAGATGAACTCTTGAGGGCCACAATCGATCTTGCCTTAGGACCCTACATCTGGCAAATATGCTTAAAACCTTCTCCTAGTAAGTGGTCGTGAACCTTCTGTACCTTTAAACAAAAGACAACCTTAACATTTAAAGCTTCTAGAAATCTAGAGCAAGATTGATGAATCATGGGCAAAAGGCCACTCACTAAAGCGGAAGAAAGCCTAAAACTAACCATTGAATTAGGCCTTTAAAGTAATCACCCTTGCATCAATTAGGTAGGCATTTGTATGCAGCATTTAACATTTTACAGGTATCAGCTCTTATACATAGAACTTAAATTTATAAGGAGCCTAAGGTGCAATTTTTTTATTTTAAGAAACCTAAAAGTAGGCATCTTTGGCCTTATAAGCTTATTGAAATCATCCAAGAGAAGTATCTCAAACTTTTTTCTTTTAATCCTCAGAAAGCAAGACGCTTATCTAAGCCCACACAAGTTAGTGGCAATTATCTACCTTAGTCTTTAAAGAATAGGATGCTTACTAAAGCCCATACAATTTAGTGGCAACTACCTACCTTAATTCTTAAAGAGTAAGACACATCCCTACCTCAAAGCCCATACAAGCTGGTGGCAACTACCTACCTCAGTCCTCAAAGAGTAGGGCACATTCCTACCTCAAAGTCCAGACAAACTTGTGGCAACTACCTACTTTAGTCCTCAAAGAATAGGATGCTTCCCTACCTCGAAGCCCACATAAGCTAGTGGCAGCTACCTACCTTAGTCCTCAAAAAAGTGGGATGCTTATTAAAGCCCACACAAGCTAATGGCAATAGCCTACCTCAGTCTTTGAAGAATAGGATGCTTCCTTACCTCAAAGCCCACACAAGTTGGTGGCAACTACCTACCTTAGTCCTCAAAGAGTAGGACATGTCCCTACCTTAAAGCCTAAATAAGCTGGTGGCTACCTAACTTAATCCTTAAAGAGTGGGATGCTTTCCTACCTCAATGCCCACATAAGCTGGTGACAACTACCTACCTCAGTCTTTAAAGAGCAAGACACTTATCAAAGCCCAGACAAGCTGGTGGCACCATGTAACTACCTATTTACCTTAGTTCGTAAAAAGTTAGACCTCTTTCTTCACTTACCTTAAAGCCCACACAAGCTGGTAACACTTGTTTACATTAGTCCATGAAAATTTAGTCGTCTTTCTTTACCTACTTTGAAGCCCATATAAGCTGATGGAACCTATTTGAAAAAAAACCAAAAAACAACCTAGTAGAAAGGTCAAACCCTATAAAACTCATCAAAATCTTCTTTTCTACAAGTTATTTAACCCATCTTGACATGATACTAAATAACTTTCCAGTTCTTAATAGGCACAGAAATCCATCATCCTATTCAAACAAAATGGTATCTATTTGTCTTTGCCCTATTCCTAATACTTAGCAATGGTCAAAGAAGGTTAGCTATAGACACCTTATGTTGTCCAGACCAGTTTTTAGCATCTTAAAAGTTAAGTAAAAGATGATAAAATCAAAAAATAGAAATAAAAATGGGGATGACTACCAGGCATCGTGTCGTTAAGCACTATTAGGCGATACGATGTTAAGCAAAAAATTTTTTTTGGAAGGTTTAAAATGCCTATGGGCTGTACTAAAGAAAACATAAAATTGAGGCATGAAAGGCCACTTTTCATGGCATCACCAGGGTCATTCAAATGAATACACAAGTTAATTTCTCACTGTTTATGACTAAGCCAAGGTAGCTCGAGAAGCTACAGTATGTGCAAGTCATATTAGTACATGAGTATTGATACGAGGCCTTTTACAGTGCAAAAAACTTGAATTTTCACATGTAGTATCGATACTAGAGGGTTTGCTATCGATAGCTAAGGTGTGGTATCAATACCAGCATGTTTGTATCAATATAGGCCTTGACAGTAGCTAAAGTTGTGATTTTGGCAAAATATATTGATACACAAGCATAAGTATCAATACAACTCTATGGAGTATTAATACAAGCCTCTAAGTCTCGAGATTGGAAATAATTTTTGCTCTTAAAATTGATATACACCTCTTTATATTGATATTTAGGAGTAAAAATTGCCTTGTGTATCAATACAACATGTTTTGTATCAATACAGTAAGGCATTTTGCCCAAGTCATACCATTTTCAACCTTCAAAAATCTTAGCCAAACATGTTTTTGGCACCAAAAAACCATAATAAAAACTTTGCAAACCTTGGTTTTGGGCCTATGATCGAATTTAAACAAATTTTAGAGCCCAAACAACCAATGACAATGGTCACTTTTGCAAAATATATGGTTGTAAGAGGGTAGTAGGCATATCATCACCTGGAAGGCTATTACAGCCTTTGTGCTCTCTTTCTGTGACAAAGCCAGTGATAAGAAAACTAGTTGAACATGGTAACTGGAGATCTTCCCTGGTCCAAGAGAGAAAAATAAAAAATGCCCTTGCCTTGTCTCTTAAAGGCATTAGCTGAGCATTAGATTAAAGGAGGACTCTTTCTTATTTGAAAAAAAAAAAAGAACTCTCTTTTAGTCATAAAAAAAAACTTTCAGCTATCAAAGAAGCTCTCTAGCAATCCTAGAAAACTCTTCATCCATCCCCATAAATCCTCTATCAACTCCAGCTCCAACAACTCACCAAAACACTATTCTATTGCTTTTCACCCTCAACCAACCTCCATTCTCGTAGCTCCCCAAAACCACCACCAAAACACCTTTGAAAACTCAATGTTTCATACACTTTCATCCTTAGAACACCCCATTAGCAACCATATTACCAAAAAGCTTTTTTCTTTCACCTTTTTCTTGCTAAACAATAGCAAAAAGATGGGAGGAATTAAGCTTAAACTTACTACTTTAAAAAAGGAAGCAACTTCAAGCTTTTGCTTGTAATCATTCATTTCATTTTAATGAGCCCTTCATGCTGCCATGACCCTTCCAATACTCTCAAGCATCTTTGTTGCCTTGGTTTTGGTAGTCCTAGGATCTTGATGACCCTCTTAACACCTTGATGTTGTTAGATATATAAACTCACCATGCTTCATTTTTATCATCATACAACCTTATTTCATGCATTTTTTGCCACGTTCCTTCCATATTCACATATCCATTTCATATTTAAATGGTCACCTTACTGTGTCTTAGGCATGTTCAAATATTTTTCTTGTGTTTTAAAGAGGCTCATGAAATAAAAATGCTATCTTAACAACCCCAACATCCACATAAACATGTTTATATCATCTCCATGCACCATATTTGTCATCTTCTTATATCTATGTCACCATTTCTATGTCCAAATGTCATATTTGCATGCTTGCATTTTTATCTTTGTATGTGCTGTATTTTGTTCATGATATCTCCATTAAAATGCTTGCTTGTTTCTTACAAACTGATTTTTAGAAACATCCTTAAGTT
>JAQSVH010204407.1:0-15711 GCA_029448705.1 Adansonia digitata
AGAGCAACAATAAAAAAAATAAAATTAGAAGTAAA
The DNA here is from genome assembly GCA_029448705.1 of Adansonia digitata. Classification (NCBI taxonomy): domain Eukaryota; kingdom Viridiplantae; phylum Streptophyta; class Magnoliopsida; order Malvales; family Malvaceae; genus Adansonia; species Adansonia digitata. The sequence continues at coordinate 36 of JAQSVH010204407.1, forward strand.
AAAGTAATTAAAATTTTTATTAATAATTTTAATAATTATTATTTTCTTCTTTATAATTATTTTTTTAGTTTTATTCTGTTTTAATAATTATTAGTTTACTTTATTTTTTTGACATTTTTTTTAAAGTTGTGTTGGAAAATGGCCGGCGTGATTTAATTGTATAATTTTTTAATGAAATTTTTTAATTTTTTTTATTTTGAGAAATAGTTATTTGAAATGGTAATTTTTAAGTAGCATTTTAAAATTAACTTATTTTAGTAAATAATTTGAAAATAACTTATTTTGGTAAATAATTTTTTTTTACATTATTTTAATAAAGAAGCCCTTTTTGTTCGGTATAAAAGTTGGAAAATATAGAAAAATAAAATTTGGAAAATAAAGAGATAAAAACATGATGATTTATGTATTAATATTTTGTTTTCTTTAAATTTAATCATAAAATAAATATTAACATAAAATTTTTATCAAAATTTTAATATTTTTAAAATAATAAAATAAATTAATGGGTTCAAATCACACTTAAATAAATAAATAATTGAAAAGCTATCCATGTAGGTGTTGTAGTGCAATATGAGATATCAGTAAGAATGTGTGAAATAGAATAACTAGATTTTACCTGGGATTCTGATTTGTCCTTCTTCATTTGTCCTTTTGGGTTTTGTCTTTGGGGTCATTATAGGTCTATCAGCAGCAGCGATGCCAATGAAAAAATAAGATAAATTTGGAGTACATAAATGTTTTATAATAAAGAAATAGGTTAGCTACTTAGTTTCATAATAAAAAGGAAAGTAAAATAAATAGATTAGCAGAAGAATTAGTGGTGATTAGGGTCATTGATTCACAATCATTTATACCAGTTCTTCCTTACTTTTTTTAATAAATTTTTTAACTGAGATTTGTCAGATGGTACAAAAAAATTGATGTTACTTTGGATAAAAATTAAAGAAAATATAGAAATTCAGCTTTTGGTGTATACTTTATGCAGAGAGTGATTGGTAATATTAACGATTGAAGGTAAAGAATTCATGTGAAATTAAACCGACTACTTTGAAGCAAGACTTGCTCCTCGAATTGATAAAGTAAAAAAGACTTGTTCTTCGATAATTCTTACTTGCAGATGAATTAGGGTTTAGATTTAGATAATTATATCTATTTAAAATTTATGTTATTTAAACTCAAAGATAATTGTTAACAAGGATATGTATTGAATAGAAAATATTTAAATTTTATCTGTTTTATATGTATTTAAAGTATTTTTAAAAGATATTCATATAAATAAATATTAAACATAAATACTCTAAAAAAACGTATAATCGAAACAATATAACTTGAAACTTGAGCTGCTATTATTTTAAAAATTAGTAGAATAGCTCAAAACTTTTCGAAATATGAAAATGGCACTGTATAAAACACTTTGACATTTGTCCAGGAAAATTTTTCCCCAAGGAAACAGACTTTAAGTTATTCGAAAACGGTGAGAGCAGGAAAATTAATTCCGAAAGATGATAATTATTAAAATTATTAATAATTTTTTGTCCTCATTTTATTATTTTTTTAACTTTTCCGTACAAGAAATAGGAGATATAGTGAGAGTTGGTTCTCGTGGTAAGCAACTGCCTTCCACCCATTATATCATGTAATATATATAATATAAATTATACTTAAATTATACGTATTAAAAATAATATTTAAAATAATAAAAAATATTATATATTAAATTTTAAAATATTATTTAAAAATAATAAAATAAATTTGAAAATACTTTTTAAAAAATTAAAAATAATATATAATATATATTATATATAATAAAAAATATTTTATATTAAATATCGAATTACTATTTAAAAATAATAAAAATATTATAGTAATTCAAAATATAATATAAAATATTTTTTATTTTTATTATTTTTGTATAGTAATTTGAGATTTAATAAAAAATATTTTTATGCTGTAATTTTTATATAATAATTCATTGTTCAATAGAAAATATTTTTTTAATTTTTTAATACTAATTTAAAAAGTCAATATAAAATATTTTCTATTTTCTAAATAGTGATTTAAAATTTAATATAAAATAATTTTATTTTTATGTAATAATTTGGGATTTAATATAAAATATTTTTATCATTTTTTAAATAGTAATTCGAGATTTAATATAAAATATTTTTATTTTTATTTTATATAATAATTCAGATTTTAATATAAATATTTTTAATTTTTTAATAGTAATTTAGAATTTAATGTAAAATATTTTTTAAAATAGTAATTTAGGATTTAATATAAAATATTTTTATTTTTATATGAAAATATTTGTAAATGTTAATTTTTTAAATAATAATTTAAGATTTAATGTAAAATATATTTTTATTTTTATTATTTTTAAAAGGAAATTTGGGATTAATATAAAAATATTTTTATTTTTGATTATTTTTAAATAGTAATTCAAAATTTAATATAAAATATATATTATTTTTAAATTTTTAAAAAGTGGTTTGAGATTTAATATAAAATATATTTTAAATTGTATTAATTTTTAAATAGTAATTCAAATTTAATAAAAAATATTTTTATTTTTATATAGTAATTTGACATTTAGTATAAAATGTTTTTATTTTTTATTGTTATATAATAATTCAACAATTAATATTAAATATTTTTTATTCTTTATTATTTTTAAATAAATTTAATATAAAATATATTTTTAATATTTTATTATTTTAAAATAATATTTTTAATATATATTATATATACATGGAGGATCCTAGTGGATTTAGCTTGTAGCCAAATAAAAAGGCAAGAAAAAAGAGTGAATAAATAATTACAAACTCTTTTTTTTAATAATTATAGTAATTATTATTTTTTTCGATATCATCTGTTTTTAATAATTTATGATTGTTTTTTTTGGAATTTTTTCAACCCTATATTCGATTCCTTTCAATCACACCCTTTAGTCTTATCACCATGTCATCCATCCTAAGCTATCTGGCATACACGTGGGATGATAAATAAATGTAATATTTTAAAAAGTTGGACCACATAAACATAACATTTTTAGTTTAAGAAAAAAAAATTAATAAATTGATAAATGATTGCAAATAAATATATGAGATCTAACTTTTTAAATTAAACAACCTAACCTACTCATTTATACTGTTATTTTATTACTAAAATAATAAAATATTATCTTACATTAATATTTTAAAATTAAATAAAATCAAATACATTAATGAAATTATTTAATAAAGTTACATAGAATTATGGTTCGAACTTAAAAATTCAATCAACAAGTTTTGGTGCGAATCTTGATGGATGCGTTATCCTTGAGAACCTTTGCTTTGTGGACTTACAGTAATTTTAATTTACTTGCCAAATAATTTGACGTGATTCAAAATTTACCTAATCAATGTAATTTTTTTATTGCAGGAGACCATCTCAATCTTACACGAAAGCTTGTTCTAGATATGAGAGCATTTATCCAAAGGCTTTCCTTTAAATATCTCTATCTATATCTTTATTAATATAAACTATTGGCGGAGTTTAATGTCATAAATTAAAAAACATTAGTGAAAATTTTATACAATCAGATAATATATAATAAGATTATATAAGTAATTTAATTTCTTTAAATAAAACTATTTCTCTAATTTTCTTCTTTTAAAAAATATCACGCGTTAAATAACTTTTTTATCTATATTGTTTATTTCACCCACTTTTGCGGATGTGCCAAAAAATTTTTTTTTTAACTAAAATTTCAATTTTTTTATATGTTTTAGTTTATAAAAATTACTATTATTATATATTTTTATTCATAAACTTGTATTGGTGAACCTTAAGTTATGATTTTTATTTTTTGAATCATTATTTGAACAATGAAGTTGTTTTATGAAGATTCTTTTTGATTGTTACTTCTATTGTTTTGGTTAAACTTTTAAACAAATATTCCTAAGCTCTATAAATTTAAATAAGCCTTATCCTTTTATTTGTTACTTCTAATCAAATAAGCTCTTATCATTTTATTTGTATTTAAATAAGTCTTTATATAAAAAATATATATTGATGTAAAGGCTTGTTAAGGTGGGTTTATTTGGTTAAAAGTTAAAGGTTAAAGAATTATTTGAGTGTAAAATAAAAAATAATGTCTTATTTGAATGTAATAAAAGTATAATATCTTATTTAAATAAAGTTGTAAAGTTTAAAGGTTTTTCTATTATTTTAGTCTATTATTTACTTTTTTCCTCTCTCAATAGTAGTTAAGTAAGGTAATAAATAGCAAAAACAAAATATAGACGTGATAAAAGAAAGAGTGGATTAGTTCATATAAATATATACTTGATATTACAACATGTACAAGATTAACCGATCATTGGTCATGAGTTATGTTACTTAAATTTAAGGGTGAATATCGAATATGATTACTCGTCTAATATGAGTATATTTATTTATTTTTTTTTTTGTATTTTGAAAGATTATAATTCTATACTTATATTTGAATATATGTCGGATATATATATATATATATATGAAATATAGTATTTTACGATAAATTAAAAGTTCAGATGACATAGCTTATGCAAAACGAGAGTAAGGATTATAATTCCGTACCCATAAGAACTTGATTTCTGTTGGTTTTCTGCTTATATGACAGGTTCTGTTGCTGCAGCAATTTGTCTACTGATCAGCTGTAGTATCATTCTCTACTTCAATAGAATGATACTATCCGTTAGAACAACTGGCTTTCTCTGGAAGTTCGCTAAGAGTGATCAAGATTTCGAGGCTTTCATAAGAAATAATGGAACTTTAGCTCCCAAAAGATACAGCTATTCTGACGTCAGGAAAATGACGAACTCATTTAAAGAAAAACTAGGGAAAGGGGGTTATGGAAGTGTGTACAAAGGGAAGTTACTCGGCGGCCAACTCGTTGCTGTGAAAGTGCTTAATACATCCAAAGGAAATGGTCAAGAATTTATCAATGAGGTTGCAAGCATTAGTCTAACTTCTCATATTAATATTGTCACCCTTCTAGGCTTTTGTTTGGAGGGTAGGAAAAGAGCTTTGATTTATGAGTTCATGCAGAATGGATCTTTAGAAAGATTCATTTATGAAGGAAATAATATTTTGGAGGACCATCGGCGCCTGACAATAGAAGAATTGCATAGAATTGCATTTGGAATAGCCCGAGGGCTTGAATACCTGCACCTTGGCTGCAACACTCGGATTTTGCATTTTGACATAAAACCTCATAACATTCTTCTGGATGAAAATTTTGACCCGAGAATCTCTGATTTCGGGCTTGCAAAACTATGTGCCAGCAAAGATAGTATTGTATCAATGATGGAAGCCAGAGGGACGATTGGTTACATAGCTCCGGAAGTATTCTGCAGGAACATCGGAGGTGTTTCCTATAAATCCGATGTTTATAGCTACGGAATGATGATTCTAGAGATGGTTGGAGGAAGAAAGAACCTAGATGTAGGGTTAAGTCAGAGCAGCGAGATATACTTTCCTCATTGGATCTATCGCCAAGTTGAGCAAGGCAACATCGAACCGCAATTGTTGGGTCTCACGAGCATTGAAGAAACAGAGATTGCAAGGAAGATGATACTGGTCGGCTTGTGGTGCGTACAAACAAATCCGACGGAGAGGCCTTCGATGAGTAAGGTGAAAGGGATGTTGGAAGGCACCGAAGTCTTGCAAATTCCACCGAAGCCTTACTTGTCTCGATCTCCTCCAAGATGTCCTCTGGATTCGACCTCTTGGTTATCCTGATATATTTATACATTTTCTGACAAAACAATGGTTTAAGAAAAGAAAAAAAAAAACACAGTAAAAGGGCAGGAAATTAATTTTCATCGGTCAATAAATTTGAATCAAGATTTCAGATTATTGAGATGATGTTGATTCCTTTACTTTGCTGATCCAAGTCATGTGAAACGTCTTGGTAGATTGTATCAGGCAATTGATAAATTATTGAGCAGATAGAGATCCCTTCCTCTGTTCCAAGTTATTTTGTATTTTTTTTGCTTTCAACTTTCATTTCTTGCTATCTCATTTTGCTATTCTATTATGCCCCATCAAAAATAGAAAATACTTACTTCTTATCTAGATAGATGATAAGATTGATTCATGTGAGATTAAAAACAGCGATTATGATGAGGTTAATTATTATGAAGAAAAATTAAGTAATATAATGATGAGATTAAAATCAGTAGTGATATATGAGTTTGGACATTTAGCGTTGATGATAAGAATAAAAATAATCAGATATTAATTTAAAATATATGTATATATATAATTAAAAATTATATTGATATTTAATAATAAAATATATATTAAAATTATATTTTAACATAATTATATTTTATGTTAAATAATAATTAAAAATATATTGATATTAAAAATAAAAATAATTAATTTAAAAATAAAAAAAATTGAATGAAAGTTTTTAAAATAATATTTTTGGATTTTTATGTAATTACTTATTTTTAATTAAGGATATTAATAATAAAATATATGTCTATTACTTTATTATATAATAAATTTATTAACTAGAGCAAATAAAAATTTATTTTATTTTTAAATTAAAATTATTTAAAAAAAAAAGAGTAAATGGCGGGAACTAAAACAGTCCCTGCACTTTCAATTAAAAAAAGTTACGTTGGGTTTAATGGGGAAAAAGCCCTCCCACTAGGAGGGCATTTACCCGCTCCAGTGAGAGTTGGAGCCATCAGCATGGTAAGCAGAATCGGGCCGTACTGAAAATCCGTTTGTATCTAAATGGATCCTTGATTGAATCCCAACTCACCCTCATTAGAGAGAATGATGTAGCGAGAGACTTTGTCAGAGAGTGATGAAAAGGTGGCCGCCCGGCAGCACTGAGCTGACCTGACGCACCAGTGGGTGGGTCGTCACGCCAAACGTACAGGACTTTCATAACCCATTTGAAAAGTTCTTCTCCTCTGCACTTTTTAGTTGATTAGAACATATTAAAGTTAGATGTAATAATGGGAAATCTCAATTACATTAAGTTCTCAGTGGATGAAATTTAGATGTAGCTTCTAATTTAACGTCCTTTTAAAAGAGCCAGAGCTAGTGGTGCTTTAATGGAAAATTCTAACAACATGAATTTTTTAGTTTCGGTCAATGAGTCCACTTTATTTACATTATTATTATAACATTAGAAAGATTGCATAATCTTCAAATTTTGTTATAAGTTCATCTTACCATATATCTTATCGTATTATACCAATCCTTCTCTTTCAGAAAATCAAAACTTCAAAAAAAAAAAAAAAAAAGAAGAAGAAGAAAGCATCATCAACTGTTGCTTTCAACCCCTTCTATCTCCATCTTCACTTTCTTCTTCATCCTCCCAATATCATGTAGCCAAGATGATGAAAATTTTAGGCAGGGTTTTTTTCATGTTGTTTGTAGAGACTTAAAGAATCTCATGTTTCCTTTTTGGACGGAGGATAGTGATCCATAATGTCACCAAGAAGGCTTCAAGTTGACCAAATGTGGGATCGGGACCCTGTCATTGACATTGGTGGGAGTGGGAACTAGGGCTGTAATCAAACTAACTCAATTCAAAATTCCTTATTTAAATAGTGATTTTATATTAAAATATTAAAAATCTATATAATAAAAAAAGGTTAAACTCACAAGCTATTTGAATCAAAATTAAAATATTCGAATTTGACTTGTTTAATAGCTTGTATTATTCAAGCTCAAACTCAATTCGATAATAATCGAATCGAATTTAAATTTTTTAAATTAAACTTGAATTGTTTATAAATATAAGTGTGTCATTTATATTGTAAGAATTGATTTACGTCAATCACCCACTTATACAATGACTGCTGTTAGAGACGATTTGTGGGAACATATTTGCCTTTCAAATTCAATCAATGTAACCCCAGGGTACCCCTTCTTGCACTGTCCTGAAACAATGTAACTCTGGTAAATATAAAATTTATGATTGAATTAGTATGGCATAAACTCAGTAGAGAATTGTTAAAAAAATTATTAAAGAAAATAATATATATTAATAATTTAATTTTATGAAATAAAAAAAATACTTCAATTACTTTTTCTGCCCTTGAAAAATCTAGTGAATTAATTTTTTTTTCTTTTATCTATTTTGTCCCATTTATTTTGTTTAAAGAAAGGTTTTACTTATTTCTTTATCACACACACAAAGTAAGTGTTCCATAATCTAATATTGCACCAATTAATTGTATATTATATGAATTTTGTTAATTTTCCATGTTAAAAAGGTAAAATTTATTCACTTATTTTGGATTCATAAAGAGAATTTTGTCTAAATGTTATTGGGGAGAGAAATGATTTAAGAACCCTTAATATTTTCAAGCAGAGATGATAGTAGATCGGATATCTGTATTTTTTTAATATTTGAATTCGCATAAGTGCTTTAAACCTAAATCTTTTTATTATCCAAATTAAATCCACGAATAATTTTTTGAATCAAATTTAAATAACAATATCTGTCGCACATTTAAATTCATTAAAAATTCAAATTCAAAAAATTACCTAACCTTGGAAGCCAAGGTTTGATACTTTCCAAGAGCATAATTTTTTTCATTTTATAATAAATAAATACTAGATTCGAATATCCAAATCAATTATCCGTAAAAGTAATACAGATATGAAAAGCATACATGAATATGTAAATTTTTTATCTATAAATGTAATGGTGATTAATATTTGAGAGTTCATATTCGCATTTGCTATAAATGAGCTATAAATAGTAATTTATTATTTCTATATATAAAAAATAGATTAAATAATTACAAATATTAAAATTCATACGAACTATTGTCGTCCATGCTTTCAAGCATTACCTTATGGGATAATTTCGCCGCTAAACCTAAAAACCAATATACTATCACTTTTAAATAATTTATTTAGTTTAATAAAAATGAATTTGTTATAATAAATTTTTTTGAGATATAATTTTTGCTAGGTGAGCCATGATTTCCTGTATAAATATGGCAAATGACGGGTCTCACCAAATTTTATCCCTATCCCTTTGGAAGAACAGAATATATATATATATATATATATGTAGAAAGAAAGAAAGAAAAAAAATTATAACCCAATGGTTAAACTATAAACAATATATTGTTATGTAAAAATTTACTGGAATAATACATGTCAAATCATTTTTTTAGATTTTTTATTTATTTTTAACTTGCAACCAACAAATATTTGTCGAACATTTTTGTAATATAAACAAATACTCAATATTATTAATGACAGGAAATAAAAATGTAAAAAAAATGGAAATAATTAATAATAAAAAAATTGTGTAAAAAAATTAGCAAGTATAATTTTTTATTGAAAATTCTGTCATGATTTTTGCTCTACACAAATTATTTGTACTTTCATTTGAATGGGTGATGGAAATTTCCTCCAAACTAGATGTAAGTATTTATTTATTCGTATTATATTTTTGTATTTTGTTATATCATATTTACATTTAAGATATTTATATATTCGTATAGTATTATTATTATTTTTTTACGTAATTTTCTCGTTTCTAATATTCCCAATTCTACTGCCCTCCCTCGTTGCCATTTAAGTGAAGCATTTGGCTCGATTCAACACTTCAATGCAATTTGCCGGCCAGTTGTTCAACAAAGCATATGTCGGTTTGATTGAGCCATGCCCACCGGATTAAACTTAATATTTGTTATCAATTTTCATATTTAAAATAATAAAATCAAACTTTATTCTTTAAAAAAATATATACATAAATCATTAAATCAAATGTTCACATACAAATTATATTTAATTTAGTGGAGCAACTATAGCAAACGTGCCAATCATTTGAAGCGTACATTTTTGCATTTTCCCCTGATTTTTCCCTTAATAAAATAATGATGTAACAAAACTATTTTTTTAATCTGGATTTTTTATAAAAATATTTTATAACTAAAAAATAGATTAATATTTTTTTAAAAAATTTGAAATAAAATACAAATATATACAAAAAATTTTAACAAATTTGGATTTTAAAGCTGTCACGCTTAAATATATTAATTGTATCGTGTTTAAACTCTAAACAAATCATTCCGTTTAAATAAGTTAATAATATTATGTCGCGTATAATGTTTGTTAATTAAAAGTTTTAACTATATTATATTATATAATTTATGTATTAAATATATTTTGTTAGTGATAAAAAATCTTGACATAATTAATTAATCATATTTTTAAATTAATTATTTATAAATTATTAAAATAAAAATTAAAAAAAATCAACCAAATAAAACGTCGACGTTTAAACTTTAAAGTCCTTACTGATAATGGCAAAAAAAAAAAAAAAGAAAAAAATTGGGAAATCCTAATTTATACGAAGCATTCCATTGGCCCTTGCTCATTGAGGCACCCACCTGTCGAGTCAAAATGGGACTAGAGATGTGTCGGTAAATGAATCTAGCGGAGTTTTAAATCTCTTGATCAAATTTAATTTAACTTAAAAATTTATTTTATTATTTAAAAATATTAAATAAAAAATTATTTTTATAATAAAATTTAAATATAAAAAATTTTTATTTAAATTTAAATTTGACTGAATGGGAAGAACAACCGGAATCTTAGAAAAATTTTAGGTGTCACTTTAAGTAAGCCAACAATGAGTAGAGACAGACGGCCAAGGTGATTAATGATCATTTTAAGGCAAAAATTAAAATAATAATAATAACAAAAAAGGCAGGAAGTACATTTAATGATGAAGGTGGTGATGAAGTTTAACAGACGCTGTTGTTGATAGATAGATAGATGTGGGTCCATAGTCTTTGATTTGGTTGGACTTCGGTATTTCTTCTATCTTCCTGTTCGGCTCTCAACTGTCTGAACCCACCCCCATAAAAGCCAATAGCATAGCATAATCTAAACAGCATATTCCCATTCTCAAAGGCTATTTCACACTTACGTCATCCCATCCCATCCCATCAATGCTTAACTCGACTCAGATCATTACAAAGCAAAAAAGATTTGAGCCCGCGTTCAGCTCGTTTAATCTGATACTCGCTTTTAAAAAATTATTTTTAATAAATTTAATATTTAATATTTAATATTTATAATTTATAATTTTTAATTTTTTTAAAAAGATAAAAATTTTACTTAAATTTTATAATTTTATATATAATTAAATAAATATTATATTTATCAAATATTTAATAATGATATTATATTATATAAATATATATTTTAAAAGTAATATAATATATATTATTAAATATCAAAATTTGTAAAAATATTTTGGCCCTAACTATTTACTAGGCTTACCAGGGCAAGCCTTAAAAAGGCCATTAGTGCCGGACTCACTCACGTTCCCTATCCCATTTCATAACTAACTGAAAGGGGAAAAAGCACCATAAGTCCATATAACCTTCTAAAATTAGCCTTCAATTGCTAAGAAACAAAGAAAATAGTATGTGTTACTTGGTAACTCAACTAAGATATTTTCATTTTTTTTCTTTTTTTACTTTCTGCAATTCTCCTTCCTTTTTATGTTCAAGAACTAGATAATTCGTCCAGTCCATGAATATTTTTATTTCTACTGTGTTGGGGAGAATTCTTCTTACTCCCTCTTATTTATTTTTTTAAACTCAAAAGTGCATTCTACTTAAAAGTGCTAATTGTTGATGGAGATAGCAAATGAGGGAGTTTGGATCGATTATTTGGATTTATAATTTGAAATCCAATTGGACAATAAAATGTCAACAAAACAATAGTTTAACATGGTTCAATTACGAATTTGCATATGCTCTCGAATAAAATAAAAGATCCACCGGTTATTACAAATTATAATTACATCAACAATCAATATCACTCAAACTCATTAACAATTATTTATGTTTATAGGTTGGGTAATCTAATTGACTCAAATCATTGATTATTTAATAAAATAATTTTTAGTTAAATTTAATTACAAAATATATAAATATTAATAAAAATAATTATTTTAATATTTTCATAATTTTTTTTACATCGATTCGGGTCTACGACTTGAATTGATCAAATTTAAACTTAAATAAGAATTTAAAAATTTTTTAAATCACAATTCAATCAGACTCATAAACACTTCTGTTAACAATCAAAGTTTATCTCATCAAACAATCTTGAAGTTACAAACCTTGCAACTACAAACAAATCGTCAAACAATCACACAATTCAAACGCACCTATGAATGATACTCTCTTTTTGTTCTCTAACAATCTTGAATGGATACTCATTCCTTAGTTCCATGAGATGTCTACACACTTAGTCCCTTAAAATCCAGTAACTCTGCTTATATATTTTTCTTTTACCTAATTAAGACTCTTATCTGTTTATAGATTCTCTAACTTGTTCATGCATTCGAGAAAAATTTAATGAATGTATATTATTCCAGTTTTTTTAAAAAATTTAAATTTAATACAAATTGAATACTATATAAAATTGAATCTATCTGAACTAAATTTCACTTTTTAATTAAATTCATTAATTTTTTTTAATTTTAGAATAGCTTTTGTTGTAGTATTTTTAATTTTTTAAATTAATTTAGAAATAAAATATTTATTTTATATTATAAACTGTTAAAAATAATTAAAAATGAAATAAAAATAGAATTAAAGTAGGCTCGAATAATTACAGTTTTTTAGCTTATAAATTAAAAATTAAACCAAATATATTTAATTATTACTTAAATCGAAACCAAACCAAATTCAATAAAAACAAAGTAAAAATTGAACCGGACACTACGGTTCGAATCTGTCTCATGGTTTCTAATTTTTTTTTACTCAACTCAAATATAAATATTGACATTTAAACATCAAACTTATTAAATATCACTTTTTATTAAATTAAAACCCAAATTCTATCATCGAATATCAAAACCTGTGAAATACTTTAAGATTCGACTCCATGTTTTTAACAGTATCTTCACAGGCGCAGAGTTCGTGGAAAGTATTGAATACTGAATACTGAATATTGAATATTGAAACGGGTGACTACCTATTTTCTCGATGCAGGGGAAATCCTCCATGGCGCAATCCGATGGCGTGCAGGCCAATTGGCTGCAATTCTATTTTCCGTCCTACACCTTCAAAGAAGATACACTTACATAAAAGACGAATAGTTTAGAACAGTAATCGAACTTAAAGATTATAATAATTGAGGAAAAGTGGACGCCACGAGTCTGCTTTTATTATTATCATTATTTTTATTGCAACTAGTGTTAATTATTGATAATTATTTAGACTGTGAACTTTAAATGGGAAAAAAAGAAGTGTTATTTTATTAATTATTGTAGTTTTTTAATTTCTGGTGTGGACTCCAATACGTTTTGCCGTGATTTTACTTGTAAGCTTTGCCCCCTTTCGTCTTCTTCAATAAGATACACTTACATAAAAGACGAATAGTTTAGAACAGTAATCGAACTTAAAGATTATAATAATTGAGGAAAAGTGGACGCCACGAGTCTGCTTTTATTATTATCATTATTTTTATTGCAACTAGTGTTAATTATTGATAATTATTTAGACTGTGAACTTTAAATGGGAAAAAAAGAAGTGTTATTTTATTAATTATTGTAGTTTTTTAATTTCTGGTGTGGACTCCAATACGTTTTGCCGTGATTTTACTTGTAAGCTTTGCCCCCTTTCGTCTTCTTCAATAAGTTAGAAAATTAAATAAGCATTATTTAAAAATTATGTAGGATACACATTCGTTGAATATTAACATTTAAAAATTGATAAGTAATTTTTTAAATGAAAAACAAGCACAAGAAATTTCAATATCCGAAGAGAATTGCAATACTAATTACTTTATAAGATTTTTTTTAATTTAAAAATCTATTTTGAATAGTCAATTGTACTAAATTCTTGATTACTCTACAAAATTTTTGATTTTAAGTAAAAATTTATCTCGAGCATTCGAATGTCATAACTTGAGTAGCGAAATGCCTTATCTAAAAGTTAATATGTTGCTTTATCTCCGTATAGCAATTAGAATACTACACGACTTTAATTCAAGACTTATCTACATTAGTTAAAAATTTCTTTTTTTTTTCCCCACTAACTATAAAATTCATATTCAAACAAATAATAAAAGAAAAGTGTGAAATTCACACTTGGTTTTTCCAATTGAGATGTGACTTAATTTATAGTTTACAAAAGGTCCGATATGGTTAGGTCAAATGTCTTTGCAAGATTTAAATAATGCTATTTTTAAGGAATTAATGGAGAAGGAAAATGAGTAAATTTATAGCTTTGTCATTTTTGGAAGGTTTAATCCTTTCCCTGACTAAAAATAGTACTCAATATTAAACTAAGCTTAATTAATTTATTTCTAATTTTAGATAAATTGTTTAATGTATATGTTTGTTTGTTTGTTTGTTTTCTGAGTTCTTGAACAAAGTTTTCCCACAAGTAATAATGGAGTTAAGAAAAACCAAATCAAAGTTAAATCAATAGGAATTTTCATTTTTATCTAATTAGTTTAACCCGTTAGGGGGGCCATTTAATTAAACAAATTTTAAAAAGTTAAAAGTAATTTTAATAAAAAATAAAAAATAATTTAATGATATATCTTAATATAAAAATAAAAAATTAAATACTTAAATCTCATCAATTAAAACATTAAAAAATATTAAACAGGTTTTTATTTTTTATTAATTAAATTGATTTTTTAATTAATTCAATAAAATATCAACTTTATCTAATATATTAATTAAATAATGTATTAGTTCTTAATTTAATTAATCAACCTAATCAGAAATTTTTATCTTGCGAATAATTACATTTGAACAAATTTAAGTAATAAATAATAATTTTTTTCTACTTTTAAAAAAAGAAAATAGTACTATTATTCAGACTGTTAATTCAATTTTTGCATTATTAGCATTTGTCGTATTGCAAATACTTTTGACAAAACATTTTCCATTGATTAAATTACTACTATAATATTGTCGAGTGCATAATAATACAATAATAAGTTAAGGAAAAGCAGTAATCGAACTATTACTACTAAAAACTTTAACTACTCGAGTTAGTAAAAAGGCTGTCAGAAATAATGAGCCAGCTGCAAAACATGTTCATGTGGACCCAGGTAGCAGGCTTTAATAAATGTAAAAAATTTATGTAATAAATACAATATAATAATATATTTAAATAAAATTAATATAATATATTTAATTTACGTATTGTATTTATAATTAAAATATAAAAATATTTATTTACGTAAGTAACATGAATTTCAACATAAATCAAGCAAGCCACCTTTGAATTTCAACTAAAAGTTTCTGCTTCAGTTCTTCAAAAGAAGCAACCTTGCCTGCTGTTTACGTTATACTAAGCAAAGTTCATCTTTCCAGTTTTTTTCCTTCTTTGTCTCATCTTCCGTAAAAATTAATAACCGTAGCTCCATCATCTACCTCTACATCTACATCTTGTTCGTTCTTCTCCCCCTAGCTTATTTCCGATGAAAATGAGGAGTTCCTGAAATGCAATGAAACATTCAGTTGTGGAGTCATTCAAGGCATTGGATACTGAACAACCGCAGCTCCATCATCTACATCTTAATCTTGTTCGTTCTTATCCCCCTAGCTTATTCCGATGACAATGAGGAGTTCCTCAAATGCAGTGAAACATTCAGTTGTGGAGTCATTCAAGGC
>JAQSVH010204457.1:0-15703 GCA_029448705.1 Adansonia digitata
CAAATAATCATCACAAAGAAATCACGTTAGTAAGGCAACAAATGAAGTAACATAACATGGATCATTCAATGCAATGACAAAGAAAAAGGATAGACTATTGGAATTTATCTCGCAATTGGCATTGATTATCTGGGAATAACCAAATCTATAATTTTCAAGATGCATCAGGGTTTCTTGATTGAATGAGGTTTGTTTGACAAATTCATAGAAGCCCGAGAAGGAGAAAAATTTAATTGTAGTTAAAAGATAGGGTTGGAGTATCTCCTTAGAAAGATGGGTTTGGAGTATCCCCGTAGATGACAAATAATTCTGACAAAGGTGGATTTTTAAATCTTGACAATTTTGAAAAGCAGGGTTGGAGTATCCCCTCGTAAGAGTAGGGTTGGAGTATCCCTGTGGATGACAAATCATTTTGACAAAGAAAGATTTTTCAATCTTGACATTTTGAAAAACGGGGTTGGAGTATCACCTCAGAAGGTCAGGGTTAGAGTATCCCCAAAAGTGACACATTGACACTCTTTAGAGAAGTCGAGTTCGAAAGCATAAGTTGACAAAACTTTGTGATTTAGGAAATGTTTGTGCATTTTGACAACTTTTGCTAAAAGAAATTTTTATGAATGAGGATGGTAAAGATGTAAAATATGTTTATGCCTTGATATGAGCCTATGGGAGGTCAAAGCATATTCTCGAGTCTGATTAGGGTGATACAGAGACATTCGAATGTCTCGAGATGAAATTCAGGAAAATAACTCAATTTTGACCATAACCGAAAACAGGGGACAGCATCGTGCTATCCTGCTTCCTGAATTTATTCTAAATTGGTTTGAAGGCTGTAGAGGGTGGATAAGATATCGTTAGAAAGGTAACTCAA
Source organism: Adansonia digitata (assembly GCA_029448705.1). Classification (NCBI taxonomy): domain Eukaryota; kingdom Viridiplantae; phylum Streptophyta; class Magnoliopsida; order Malvales; family Malvaceae; genus Adansonia; species Adansonia digitata. The sequence continues at coordinate 872 of JAQSVH010204457.1, forward strand.
TGAGGGTCAACCTAAAAATATTTACTACATCCCTAAAAGTCACTTTTTAAGGGAATAAGTTTTCAAGTTGCCACTCTCAATCGTGAGCAGAATCAGCAAAGGAAAGAAGTCAAAACCAGTAAAGAAAAATTCATAAGGGCACGTGCTCTTGCTTCCACCTGCCCATGAAGGAATCGAAGACTTGAGGCCCAAATACGAGATGCAAGAGCCGTCAGGGTTGAAAATAAAGCCCTCACTCATAGAATTTAGGAGATAGAACAGTCTCTTTAAGGTTATCAAGGTCATATCAATGAACTAACAAGGGCTTCTGAGCAACACGAACTAGATTGGCAAGCGACAATCGACTAAGCATATCTGAACTACCAAGAACAACATCAGCACCTCACTGAACAAGTTTAGATGGCTTAACGAGAGGCGGATGACATGATTGAAGCAGCTCAATCCCTAAAGTGAGACATCATACCTGTTAGAGATCCTAAGCGACAAGTTTTAGGTTTTCTTGATCGTGTGATTACATAATGCAATCACATTAGATACTTTCAAATGTAATCATGTCGTAAAAGAAAAAAACCTTTTGTGACTCTATGAATGATGTTATTGGTGAAGCTGTTCCAAGATTTAATTATCTCCAATGCATATGCACATTTAATTTCACCATTTTTCATTACACTTGCATAATTATTCATTGCATCATAAATACTCATCAATAAATGCATTTTTAAATAAAAGTCTAATACGGGAAATAAAAGTGTAATACTTTCATTACATTTTAAAATAAAAGTCTAATACTTGTCAATAAATACTTTTAGATGTAATATGTTGTAAAAAATAAAAAACCTTTTATGACTCTATAAATGATGTTACTGATGAAGCTGTTCTAAGAATCAATTGTCTCTAATGTATATGCATATTTAATTTCACCATTTTTCATTACACTTGCATAATCATTAATTGCATCATAAATACTCATTAATAAATATATTTTTAAATAAAAATCTAATACAAGAATTGGGCCATAAAAGTGTAAGGGATTTTGAGATCAATCAGGAACACGAAACCTTACATCATGCATCGCTACAACACACGATGCCATAAGCAAATCATGGAAAGCGATCATGAAGCTCGTATAGAGTGACTTGAGCTAATGGTTAAGGAATCACAGGACCAGATGCTTCGTCAGCAAAGCAAAATGCAAACTCAGATGGCGAAACTTATGAAACTAATGACAACCTCTATAAAGGAAAAAAGGTAAGCCATGACTGAAGAGAAAGAGTAGCATAAGCATGGCATAAGCATCACAAACTCAATTGCATAGCTTGGAGTATTTTGGGATGATGAAATAGCCTATTGATCAGACCACTCAAGGATTCAACTCAAAAATAAGGCATAAACATTTCGGGAACAAGTGTAAGGCCATTTTCGTTGCAAAATCAGAAGATATGAGCTTGTTCAACCAAGATTCCAGATATGGAAAACTTAATTTTCCTTGAGATATTTTGCTAACTTTAAGGAAAATACTAAGTTCATGCTAATCCTTATTGCTTGAGGTTAACATGCTTGGCTTAGGGAGGTTTTCAAAATCAATTTTTGATAGCCATCAAACATGCATTTTGACAAGGGGAAGACAACAAACATACAAGGGGATGGCACATAACATGAATGGGGATGCTAACTTTGCCAATGGTCTAGACAAATAAAGTGTTATGCATCGTGACAAGAAAATGTTATAGATGCTAAAAATGACAATGATTCATGAAAGCCAATGTATAGATGTGCTTGAAATGTGTTAGGCTAATGATTTATACATGGATTAAGGATAACAAGATGCATAGATATGGCATAAAATGCAAGAGCAAGAGCTATCAAAATAATGAGGATCAAATGAGGCATTTTGCACATCAAAGAGCATTAAGGCCTAAACTACTACAACCAAAAGCCACAATAATGCATGAGAATCCTAAGAGGGTGATGGAAACATGGAGAGCTCACTAAAATGATAAAGGTGCTAAAAAATAGAAAATAAAAGTGATAAAGTAGAAAGTTATACCAATAAGACTTTAATTTTGGCCAAATAGTTAGAGCAACAGAGATTGCTTGAATTTACTCTTTTCCTTGTTATTAATAAGTAAGAAAAAGAGTGAAACAATGAGGTTTTGGCTTTGGTATGGATGAGGGTGATTTTTAGAATGTAAAATGGTTGGAAATAAGTATTTTGGGTAGTGAGTGAAGAGATACATGATTTTTGGTTTTCTTGATGTAGAAATATGTTTTTGGAAGCTAACAAGCTAGAATTCAAAAGTCCCTCAGCTGAGATCTAAGTAGTCTATTTATATCAGCATTTTAGAGCTAATTTAAAGGTGTTTTTGGTCATTTCTTAAGGGGGACAAAGTGATGTTAGGTTAGTGGCTATAGAGTGGTTGTAGGGAGCAACTTACTACTAATGTGATGGACTTAGGGTGGATAGTTTAAATGCTGAAATGATTTTCTAGCAAGTAGGGTGGCTGATGGTGATCTTGGTCAACAAACTAGGGAGGAGTAAGGTGATCATGTGACATTGACCATTTTAATTTAATTTAAACTTCAAAAAATGTTTTGATTAATTCAAAAGTCTAAATTCAAAATCTAATATAGGTTTTAATATTTTCAATTGCAAAGAAATGAGTTAAAATTGAGTTTTGGATCAATGGTGGATGAGTCAAAAATGCCCAGACCATAGAAAATGGCCTGTATGTATTGATACATTGCAAAATATATCAATACATTTGGTCCAAAAACCTTAAGTGTATCGATACAATGAACAATGTATCAATACTATGAACCATTATATCGATACATGTTGATGTGTATTGATACATTTCTTTATAGAATGCATGTTTTGGTCTTGGCATGGCCTAGTATCGATACATGAGCTCCTGTATCGATACATAAGCTTATGTTCTAATACATTTACATGTTGTATCGATACAAATGGGACATTTCAAATTTTTGGCATGTTAGAGCATTGTATTGATACATGAGAACCATGTATCGATAATTCAAGCAAACTTATGAATGTTCTCATATTTTTTATCCTCGAACACCTTAAACTATGTCCTTTGATGCCACATCTTTGTTTTTACCTTTGATATGATCCATTGGCCTTCTTGACCTCCTCAAAATACTTTTTTGCTGGGCGACAATCGCCTTCTCTCACGTTTTTGCTTGAGTTTGCTAAAAAATTAGCCCCAACATTGGCTGCCCTTCTTTGACCATTGTTGGGAATCAGGTATAGGGAAAAAAATAAATAGACACTATTTTGTTTGGGGTGGAATGACACTCCCTAGAACACTAGGGCATTAGGTTTTTTAAGGTTTAACCCCCTTAGGCAAGTGCAAAGTATTGTAGATTTTTTAGATGGTTGCTGTCAACTTGTGCAGACTTTAATTTAAACTTGGGTGCCACCAACTCTGTGGGCTTTGATTCAAGTGCCATCAGCTTGTGTTGGCTTTAACTTAGACTTAGGTGCCACTAGCTTCTGTGGGCTTTGTCTTAGGTGCTGCCAACTTATGTGGGCTTTGACTGAAACTTAGGAGCCACCTGCTCATGTGGGCTTTGACTCAGACTAGGTGCCACCAGCTTATGTAGGCTTTGACTCAGGTGCCACCAACTTATGCGAGCTTTGAAAAAAGGTGCCACTAACTTGTGGGCTTTGACTCGAGTGCCGTCAACTTGTGCAGGCCTTGACTTAAACTTGGGTGCCACCAGTTCATGTCGACTTTGACTCAGACTAGGTGTCACTAGCTTATATAGGCTTTGAAAAGGGTGCCACTAACTTGTAGGCTTTTGGAAAGGTGCCACCGACTTATAGGCTTTGAAGAGGGTGCCACTAACTTGTGGGCTTTGACTTAGACTCGGGTGCCACTAGCTTGTGTAGCCTTTGACTCGAGTACTACCACTTTATGCAGGCTTTGAAAAGGTGCCACTGACTTATGGGCTTAGTGCCATTGACTTGTGTATTTTGAAAATATGTCACTGACTTATAGTCTTGGTGCCATTGACTTGTGTGCTTTGAAAAGGTTCCACTGACTTATGGGCTTTGTCAAGGGTGCCAATGACTTATGGGCTTTAAAAAGGTGCCATTGACTTATGGGCTTTTAAAAGATGCCACTAACTTGTGGGCTTTAAAAAAGGTGCCATTGACTTGTGGGCTTTAAAGCAGTGTTGACAAAGTTTTTGATAAAACTTCTTCTACAAGTTTTTCTTAACAGAAGTTCATGATAAAATTTCCTGATAAAAGGGTTTTGGCATAAGTTTTTGACAAAGCTTCTAATGAATGTTCTCAACAAAAGTTCTCGATAATAGTTTTTGGACAATAATTTCTTGATACTGGCACCTTAATAGTAGTTGCTTGATGAAAAGGGTTTTAACATGAGGTGATGGGAAAAAAAAGACCTTACCTAAATGACACTTGGTTTGCGAAGCTTAGAGTTATTACTAGGAATTCCTTGGAGGTTCAGTAAACCTAGCTTGAAGTGATGTTGTAAAAATGATAATGTATGATGGTAATGTGAATGCATGATGTGGAATGCTATCATGATTGCCTGATGTGAAGTCTAATACAGAAGATAGTCATAGTTTTTCTTATAGGTCATTCTAACTCTCATAGGGATGGCAATTTGTCTTTGTTGCAACTACGGATAGGAATTTTCCTAATCTCGCTAGGGATTGTAAGTTGTCCCGGATCCAGTGGGATATGACCAAAAATCTATTCTCGAGAATTTGGATTGTTGCATTTCTCGATTTAGGACGCTCAATCATTTTCCTGATAATTGGAAGGCATTATCAATAATTTAGAGATTGTTTGCCTGATTAGGTTAATGTCTCTAGGTTTGATAGGATTCTAATGGAATACATAGGTCGATTTTTAGTTAGCTTAAAATGGTTTTTCTTGAGATGTGGCTTGTGAAAGCAAGAAGCGGTTTGGTGTATAGTTATACAGAGTCGATGTTTAGACGCGAAAAGTGCATGATCTTGATGATCGGGGCATGAGTAGAGTTCCCTTTGCTTTTTTTTTCCTTTCGATGTAATATCGAGATGTCCTAATGCGTATTTCAGTTGATTATCAAACATTATCAGTTAAATGACAAGTGTAATGAATTGTACAGGGGTTAAAAGAAACAAGGAGATATTTATTCATGATAACAAGAAGACATAACTCGGTATAAATTTTGTCAAACAAGTGATAGGGTGGCCAAAAGGATGATCTTTTGGGTGAAAGATGCCTCTGACGATCATGATATGAATGTTCTTTTAGTGCTTTCTAGGATCTTTCTTGAACAGTGAATGTAACTCGTATGAGTTGATCTTCGAAAGATCCTTAGGATTGTTTCGCTTTATTCTGTAAGTGATATTAGCCTATGCCCCATCAAAATTGATCTTCTCAAGTTGCCTTTACGGGGTTTCAACTGTAGTCGGCTCGATTGCCCAGTGCCCTTTTTGGATTTTTATCTAGACCCCTTTTTGTTTTCTTCCTTTTTTTAGTTTTTTTGTTTTGTTTTTGTTTTCTCCTTTTTTGGTTTTGGCTTTTTTTTGCTTTCTTTTTTTTTAAAGATGCCTTTTTCAAGTTTTCGCCCTCTATGTGTAATATTTCTTGATGGAATCTGAGTTGACTGGGTTGGGCAAGACATTGCCATCCATTTCTAATAAGATTAGGGCCCCTCTAGAGAAGGCTTGCTTCACGACATACGAGCCTTCCTAATTACGAGTCCACTTGCCCCGTGCATATTTCTGAATTAGAAGGATCTTTTTCAATACCAATTTGCTAAGGCAAAATTGTCATGGGTGCATCTTTTGGTCATGGGCTCAAATTATACGTCTTTGATACATTTGACCATGGTAGATGGCCTTTATGTATTTTTACTCGATAAGGTTGACTGGTCGTATCTGTTCTTGACCCATTTAGCTTTTTCAAGTTTGGTTTCCACTAAGACTCTAAGAGAAGGGATCTGATAGGCAATACAGCTTCCATCCCATAGACAAGAGAAAATAAGGTAGCACCTGTGAAAGTGCGATGTGAGGTCCGATAGGCATGAAGTGCAAAGAATAGCTTCTCATACCAGTCTTTATCAGTCTCGGGCATTTTCTCAACTATTCTTTTAAGTTTTTGTTGGTTGCCTCAACTGCCCCATTCATTTTTGGGTGATAAGGAATAGAATTATGATGTTGGATCTTAAACTGTGAGCAGACCGCTTGTACCATTTATTGTTTAAGTTGCTTGCATTGTTTGTGATGACTTAGTTTGGAAGGCCATATCTACCGATGATGTCCTGCTTGACAAACTTACAGACAGTCAATCTAGTGACATTAGCATATGCCTCTACCCATTTGGTGAAATAGTCGATCACTACTAAGATAAAATTATGCCTATTGGAAGCTTTAGGGGTGATTGGCCCGATCACGTCCGTGCCCTACATGGAGAAGGGCCATGGGGCCATCATGACATGAAATGGAACTAGAGGGACATTGATATTCTCTGCATAGATTTGACACTTATGGCCTTTACAGGCGTAATTGATGCAGTCTCTCTTAAGGGTCAACCAGTAATAACCCACTCTCATGATTTGCTCGACCATCCGATGTCCATTAGTATGTGTGCCATAAATCCCTTCATTAACTTCTTTTAGGATCTTTTTGGCTTTAGGGTGTCAACACATCTGAGCAATACTTGATCATGACTCCTTTTGTATAAGATTTTTCCATCAAGAACAAATCCCATAGCCAGCCTTCAATAGTCCTTTTATTAGTCTCGATTGTATGTTTGGGGTATTGCTAATCCTTGATGTAACGAAAGATGTCATAGTACAATCGTAGGCCATCCTTATCTTTTTTAACACTATGACAATGAACATGAGTTATGTAGATGCTCATCTAGATAGAAGCAATGTCTGACTCTTGGTTGACTTTAAACATGGATAACAAGGTAGCCAAAGCATTAGCTATTTGGTTTTTTTTCTCGAGGTAAGTGTCAAAAACTTATATCATCAAATTCTTTCTTGAGCTCTGCCATCAGCTTCCTTTGCTACATCAGCTTGGCATTGTGAGTTTGCCATTCCCCTTTCAATTGGTAGATGACTAGGGTCAAATCACCGAACACCTATAATATCTTGACATTCCTCTCAATGGCTGCTTGAAGCCCCATGACACAAACTTCATATTCTGCGATATTATTTGTGCAGTTGAAATTTAGACCTGTTGTGAACGGATAATAATTTCTATCGGGTGACATCAATAGTACCCCAATTCCATGTCCTAGAGCATTTGATGCTCCATCAAAATACATCTTTTAGGATTGATCTTGGTTGCGGGCATCATCATCTTTAGATATGCACATTAGATCTTTATCTTGGAAGTCAAAATTTAAGGGTTCAGAGTCATCTATCACTCAACTTGCGAAAAAGTCAATTATCGCACTACCCTTGATGGCCTTTTGACTGACATAGGCAATGTCATATTCAAAAAGTAGGACTTGCCATCTAGCTAGCCTTTCTAATAGTGCAGGGGCTTCGCAGAGTTGCATTCAACGATATGGTGTGATGCAGCATGTATTGCCTGAGTCTCTTGGATGTCCACACTAAAACACAGCATAACTTCTTGATTGAGGAGTAATTGCACTCACATTCTGTGAACTTTTTGCTTAAGTAATAGAATGTTCGTTTCTTCCTTCCTGACTCATCATGTTGCCCTAATACATAACCTATAGATTTATCGAAGACTGTTAAGTAAAGGATTAAAGGTCGACTAGGCATCGATGGTACCAACACTGGTAGGTTTCATAAATAATGTTTAACTTTACTAAAGGCTTCTTGACATGCCTCATTCCACTCTCCTAGATTTTGTTTGTGACAAAGCTAAAAGATAGGGTCACATTTGTCAATGAGCTAGGATATGAATCTAGCAATGTAGTTAAGTCTCCCCCAAAAGCTTTTCACTTCCTTTTGGGTTTGAGGTGGTGGCATATCTTGAATGGTTTTGAATTTGTTTGGGTTAACTTCAATCCCTTTTTCACTAACTATAAAGCCTAAAAGCTTACCCAAAGTGACTCCGAACGTACACTTAGCAGGATTCAATTTGAGTTAAAATTTCCATAGCCGTTCAAAAAGTTTTTAAAGGTCCGGGACATGCTTATCCTCTTTCGTTTACTTGGCAATCATGTCATCAATGTAGACTTCAATTTCTTTATCCATCATGTCATGGAGCAAGACAACCATGGCTCGCTGATAGGTTGCCCTGGCTTTTTTAAGTTCGAAAGGCATGACATTATAGTAGAATGTCCCCCACATGGTTACAAAAGTTGTATTCTTCATGTTTTTGGTCGCCATCTTAATCTGGTTATAGCCTAAGGATCCATCCATGAAAGAGAAAAGAGAATTCTTGGCCATGTTGTCTAGCAAAATATCGATATAAGAAGTTATCCTTGGGACTAGCTTGATTCAAATCCTGATAAGCAACACACATTCGTACTTTGCCATCTTTTTTTAGTACTAGGACCATATTAATAACCCATTTTGGATATTTGGCTACTCCAATAAACCCCGTATCAAACTACTTTTTGACTTCCTATTTAATTTTGAGAAGCATTTCTGGCTTCATCCTTTTCAACTTTTACCTAATAGGTTTGTATCTGGGCTTGATGGGAAGCTTGTGGACTACTATATCAGTGTCCATTCCTGGCATGTCTTGATATGACCAGGCGAATACATCTCAATATTCTTAGAGTAATTCTATCAACTTGGTCCTAGTCATTGACTTTATTGAGGTTTTGATATTAACCTCTTTTTGATCCTCCTACGTACCCAGATTCATTACTTCTGTTGGGTCTTTATAAGGCATGATCTACTTCTCATCTTGCTTAACTAATCGTAAGAGGTTTGGTGGTATAGAGCTTTCTTCGAAATCCTTTTCAAGATTAATTTAACTAGTGCAAATTGACTATTCAAAATTGATCTTCAGTAACCCATTAGACACATCCATATCACTAATATCAAGACACTTGAAAGGGTGAAGAAATAAACATTGCAAAAGGCACACACACAACCAAGGGATTTAGATAAAAATGAAGGCAAAATAGTAATGGAGACAAAAAGGTTGAAAAGTGATACACAATATAGAATGATATATGCAAAAGTCATTTCATTGATAATGTTTGATAAAAAATGCCTCTTACATAGGACATCTATCTATTTGGGTGAGGGCAAGTAGGTTTTCATTTTTTAATGTTACATAAAGGGACAGGAAAAGTGTAAGGGCTTTTGTCATGACCCTCTCATCAAAATCAGGTTTTAGTGGAAGGACACAAATTTTGTGGCTCGATATCTTGGAGATAGAGGTTGTTAAATGCTTTGTTTAAGATGACCAAGACATATTTAGCCTTTTGCTCTTCTGTTTGGCTTGGATCGATTCGTTCTTCCAAACAAAATATCTCATGGAAAGACAGGAACATTGTCAGCTTCGATTCCCTCTTTCGACCCAATAATCATGTCATCTCCTGATTGCACATCCTCTTTTCTTACTACTTTCTTGAGTGTGCAGTGGCCTTGAATCCTAAGCCTCTTTTGTTGGCTTGAGTGGTAACTTGTAAAGCTTAGGCCATCTCTTGTAGATTCTAGCCAAGCCTTTCTCTAGCATAGGAACCTTTACCAATGGTCACTTTTAAACCCGAATGGGTATTCTTTGATAGGTGGGGGTTCAATTATTGATAATCTTTATCCCATAAATGCTATATAAACAAACTCGAAAGATTGGAAAGATGACTTTGATGCATCTTCATTAGGCTCTACATAGATATCCTTAGTGAAAGCAGTGGCGATCATTTCTTCTTCAGCTCCAATGGTGACTACTTTGTTATCTATCACAAATTTGAACTTCTAATGAAGAGAGGATGAGACGGCTCTAGTGGAGTGTATCCATGGCTTTCCTAATAGGCAGTTATAACAAGGATTAATATCGATAACATAAAAGTCAACTTTATATGTACATAAGCCTATCTGAAGCTGGATTGTGATATTTCTAATTACTCCGCGACATGTTCCATCAAAAGCTCGGACTATGGTGTGGCTACTCTTGATGTTGGACTGGTTGACAAGGAGTTTGCTTAATGTAGTCATAGGCATAACGTTAAGGGCTAACCTATTGTCTATGAATACTTTGGGCAAAATATGTCTTTTGCAATAGGTAGTAATATGCAAAGCTTTATAACTACCCCTCCCTCTGGGTGGGATCTCATCATCAGTGAAGGAGATATAATTATCGACCATGATGTTGTTCACTAGCTGATCTAATTTGTCTGTAAAGACGTCTGGTGGCACATATGCTTCGTTTAACACTTTTAGTAATGCATTTCAGTGAACCTTTGAATTAAGTAGTAGGGATAGCACAGAAATCTTTATGGGTTGTTTGCTTAACTAGTCTATAATGCAGTATTTATTGTGCTTGATAAACTTGAAAAACTCCATGACTGCTCTTTCATTTACTACTTCCTTAACTTTTTAAGCTTAAAATTCTTTGCTTGGGCTTGAGTAGTACTGTTGCTTGGAGATACATCAACATTCTATTTTTCTTGAGTTGGTAGAGTGTAAAACCTACCATTATGGGTTAGGTGACTAACTCCTGATAGTTCTATCATAAGAGTTGAGGGAGTTAGTTCTCTGATCATCACTACTTGATTCTCGTATTTCTTTGGGACAACTTTGTTGCTATTATATGGGAATGGTTTAGGTACCTTCACAACTAACTTTTGTGTAGGTATCGAAAAACTGGCCTCAAAACTTGACTTGCATAAAAAATAAGGGGTCGATTTCTCCCGTAAGGTAGTTGCATGGCTTCAGTCCCTATCATGTTGATAGATTTAGCAATAGGTGTGATTTCACGATAGAATTCTATCTGGCCTTCATTCATCATTCTTTGAAACATGGACCTAAACTCCCTGTATGTTTGTAGGGTATGACCTACAACTATGTGGAAGTCATAAAAGTTATTGGGATTGTCTTCTAATTTTTTTGTTGCATTAAGCAACCTGACCTGAATCAATGCCTGCTAGTTTAATAACATTGGCATCTTTACATCCTTTATGCTTGTCTTGACTTTATATTTGTTCTTAATGTCGATCATGTTTACCGTCGGCTCAGTGTGGTTTAGTAAAAGATTGGTAGCAACTTTGGTCCCTAGTTCATCTCGAACTACAAGGCTTTTGAGTTAATTAGATTTTGCATATCTCATTTGAGAGATATGCAGTTCTAGATGCCATGCCCTACTACGCCAACATGGTATTTATAGTGGCTGTTAGGGTTGTACCATTGCAGGTATGGTGGCTTCCTTTCGAGGACATAGATTGAGGCCACTAAATGATTTTGGAGCAAGGTCTAGTAGAGCTCCTTATAGGTCATAGGGATAGGATCAAAATGTTGTCTTTGTTAATTTATACCTCATTTGCCAGGTGCATTATTGGTTACTCAATTGATACTTTGGTGAACTTGTGGAATGTCGCTTTGTGGTGGGTTGGATGGGATTGCAAAGGATAGGTTGTAGGTTATGGCATTAATTAGCTAAAAGGGTATCATGATAGGGCGAGAATATAGCATGCTTGGTTATTGAGGATCAGGTATTTGACACTGTTTTGGCAGAGATAAGCTAGCATAACCTAGGGCATTGGCCTCTCCTTCCTTCTTCTCATTGGTAATAGGCTTCTTCCTTTATCCAGCTGTTTCCTCGATAGATATTCTACCACCTTTAATGGTGGCATCGATCATTTCTTTGAAGGGAACCAAGTCTGCAAATTTCTTAATGGCATTCCCTATGTGCTTCTCGTAATAAAGAGCACATAAGGTATAAATGAAAGTGACTATCATCTCTTTTTCTGTAAGGGGAGGTCAGACTAGGGCTACTTTTTGGCCTATTGTTTGAAACTTTTAGTGGATCTCTTCTCAAAATTCATCAAGAAAGGTCAACCTGGTGCCCAATCCAACACGTGTTGGTATTGATTTAGAAATGCCTTAGCCAAGTCGACCCATGATTAAATTTTCACATTGTCTAGCTCAATATACCATCGAGCTGCTATCCTAGTAAGGTTATGCTAGAAGTAATGGATGAGGAGCTTTCATCTTTCCCGTACCCAACCATCTTTCACAAGTACATTCGAACATGGATAGAAGGATCAGTGGTTCCATTAAACTTTTTAAACTCTGGGACTTTAAACTTTTAGGGGAATGAGAAAGTTGGACACTAATGATAGCAATTGTGCATTAAGAGCTCCAAACTTGTCACTCTCCTCAATAGGTTAGAGGCATTTTTCTAGTAGCTAGAATTTGCTCAGTTTTTCCATAGTCATGGTGGTCTTTTGACCTTATATTTTCTCTGGTTCCTTATAGTCAAGCACTATCAGATCTGTTGATGAAAGTCTTGCATTCACCCTTTGAGTACCGAGAATGAATTGACCTGCCATAATGGGATTTAGGTAGATGACCGGTGGAGCCTAAGTGGTAGTTATAGGAGTGGGTTATTGCTCTTGTCTAATTTCCCCTTGGGCAGGTTTTGGATTATTGGTAGGGGGACTTTTAATGTTGGAAGGATCATTTTTTGTTTCATTAGTGCTAGCTTGCCCTTTTTTTTTCATAGAGGCTGTCATTAGTTCCATAAGTCTCACCATATGAGTTTGCATTTTGCTTTGCTAGTAGAGCATCTAGTCATGTGATTCCTTAACCATTAGCTCAAGTCATTCAGTACGAGCTTCATGATCACTTTCCATGATTTGTTTGCAGTGTCGTGTGTTGTAGTGGTGCATGATGTACGGTTCCATGTTCCTGATTGATCTTGAAATCCCTTTCACCTTTATGGCCCAATTCTCGTATTAGACTTTTATTTAAAAATGTATTTATTGATAAGTATTTATGATGTAAAGAATGATTATGCAAGTATAATGAAAAATGGTGAAATTAAATATGCATATGCATTGAAGACAATTGATTCTTGGAATAGCTTCGTCAATAATATCATTCATAGAGTCACAAAAGGTTTTTTGTCATTAACGACATGATTACATCTGAAAGTATCTAACATGATTCATTATGTAATCACACAATCAAGAAAACCCAAAAGTTGTCACTCATGATCTCCAAAAAGTACGATGTCTCACTTTATGGATCGAGCTACTTCAATCATGTCACCCGCCTCTTATTGACCTATTTGAACTTGTTCAGTGAGGTGCTGATGTTGTTCTTGGTAGTTCAGATGTGCTTAGTCAATTGTCGCTTGCCAATCTAGTTTGCGTTGCTCGAAGCCCTTGTTAGTTCATTGATATGACCCTGATGATCCTGAAGAAATTATTCTAACTCCCAGATTCTATAAGTGAGGGCATTATTTTCAATCCTGACAGCTCTCACATCTTATATTTAGGCCTTGAGTCTTTGATTCTTTCATTGGTAAGTGGACAGAGAGTGGTAACTTCTGCTTCTCATTCGACTGATGTTTTGCCAATACGTCAGGACTTGTTAGCTTTTTAGAGCGACACATAATCCTTAGTTAGGCATTCGAGGTCATCTTTGAAGTGATCCCCTTTTTTAATAACTCAATCCATTTCACCACTCCTAAGATAGTTATCCATCTCTAGTTAGCCCTCTTCCTCCTTAAGTCGAGAGATTTCTATGGCAAATGATGCATTTTCTCGCTCAAACTCCTTCCTAAGTAGCTCAATCTCATAAGGTAGTTCCTCTATTAGGATTTGCAGTATACTAGAGTTGGGTGGCGGCAATGGATCATTGATACGATGGAGTCTCCATTCTTCGTATCCAGGTGTGGTGGGGCTTCCTCTCTAGTATCTTTCCATACAATGGACCTCATTCTAGGCTTAGGAAGTGAACTAAACTTTTGCTTTATAATTGGGCTCTCTGTATTCAAAATCAAAATGTCCTAAGTCTTTGAAGAATGGGATGAATTGCTAGACTGGTACTGACGCAATACTAGTAAAAGAGCATAATTGGTATTTCCCCATAACGCCAATAGTGGTACACAAGTGTCATCTCTACATGTGTACACAATTGACTGAGGGAACACCTATACAGCTCTCCATGTGATTTTTTCCTCCTTGACGTTTTGTAATTCCTAGACCCAATGCTTGTCTATCTTATCTTGATGACATTCTTCCCGTAATGCAGTGGAAAGAGGACTGATCTTGAAGAAGAAACTTCATTTGGTTCTTTCCTCCCTCACATAGAGATGACCAAGAAGCTATATCTGGGGTAATAGGGCACACCTGATAAACCTTCCTGTTCTCGTTCTTTTACAAAAGGTGAGAGTGCAGATGGTTTTGGTGATGATGGTAGAAGCAAGGTTGATGTTGCAACATAGGCGAGAAAAGAAATATGTGACTACTGCCTCTACATAACCCAGAGTCTTCAGGAATATAATGAGCTCCTAGATTGTCAGAGCATAAACATCTTGAGCTTTCTTTTGATCAAAAAGATTTAGCATGCCTTTTCTCAAGCTAGCCCAAGAAATGCATTCACTGCTCCCTTTTACTTTGACGTAACTGTCAACCTATGCTTCTGTGGCTCCAAGAATTTGCCTCAACATTTTCTTGAATGGAGGAGGCATTAGCGCTTTGCAGTAAATCTGGTCTAACTTAGCCCTTTCTATATTGAGCAAAGCTATGTACTCATGAATGGTAGGGACTAAATCATGTTGGTTAAAGGTGAAACATCAGTAGGCCAGATTCCAAAACTGTGTAACTGCTCGCAACAAGCCATCATCCAACTAAACTCGAAGTAAGAGAGCTATATCCCTATACTTTTTAGTGAAGGCTTC
>JAQSVH010204508.1:0-15697 GCA_029448705.1 Adansonia digitata
CTTGTAATTGATAATATCTTTTAGGAGTTATCTTTTAGGAATACAAATCATAACTCCCTATGAAACTAGTATAAATAAGGATCATTCCTATTGTATTCAGCATCAAAAAAAAATAAATTCTACTCTTCAATTGAGAGTGATTTTCTCTCTTATAATTTCTGAGCCAAGAGGAGAGCTGAACATAGATGGTGCCATATGGGAGTGTTTAGTTTCTTTCACTAAAGTCGGTGTTGCATGCTCCGTGGAAGTTCCTGCTGAGAGAATGAAGATTGAAGATGCTATCACAGAACTTCATGCAATTAATGCAAGATTACATGCAAGGAAATAGATATTTATATCATCCATCATAAGTAATTAGATATTTACTGAATAAATTTAGAGAACAATGCCTAAGATTATTTCCATCTAAATGGGGATGAAACTATCCAAAAGTCCACTTGTAAAGGCATATTCACAATGCTGATCTTTTGGTCATCAGTTGAATCAAATTGCTTGATGTTTTCAAGTTAAGCAGCCGGTTCCTAGAGTTTAAAAGGGATACAATAATCAGTAATTAATAATTAATAATTGCAACTACTCTAATAATTAATTTGTAGATTGACTGTCTACATTGATCCAGACTTAATTCGCCTTCAGATCTAAATGAGAATTGTGCAAACTAATAGAAGTTGATATATGTAGCTTATTGGCTCAGAACTCTTAGTTCTAACTGGGAAGAAAATAATTATATGGAATCCATCAATCTGAAGACAGTTTCTTTTGGAGATTGTATCTCAACAAAACCAAAAATTCTACATCTTATACAAAATTGATAAAGGTGTGGGATTACCAAAAAATGGATAAAAAAGCCCTCAAACAAAGAAACATATATAGAGAGAAGGACCTGTAAAACTAATTTGTTTATGCATTTCCATAATTTTATAGACTATTGATATTTTAATATATTTGACAATTGAATTTAATAATATAATCGTACTTGTTATATATATAAAATTTCAAATCGATCAAGAATACAATATTTTTTTATATATTTGACATTTGAAATTTGTTTACATCAAAAAAATTAGATATTTTTAAATTATTCAAAATTCGATATGAACAATCTATATGAATAGAGCATTATATACAACAGTAGATTTAAAAAATATAAATCATATTTGATTACGAAAGTGTATAAAGCTAAATTAATTTTACACTAATGTAGGCAAAATTTTTTTCATATATATATAATGTCTTTAATGTTAATTTTCAGTATTTATCATCTTGCCATCACTTTTGCATCAAAATTATATTTCATTATTGATTTTAATTTCAATACTATAGTATTTAATTCATCACTATAGTAATTAATCTTATCGTCGTCTTATATTATCAATTGGAATCAATCTCACCTTGCATCAAAACCTACCTTAACTGTTAAAGAAAAAAAAAAACTCAGCTGAACGCATTGCTTTGAACATGTTTGTATGGTTTTAATCAGCCAATAAAGGCTGTTTCTAGTTTCAAAGATAAAGAAGAAATTCTGGCACTTTCAAGTCTCATCTCATAAAAATATAAAATTTAGTTTATCTAGATAAATCAACTTTGAATGAATTGACATTTATTGGGGTCTATTCATTTATTTTTGGCCTATTTGTTTAACTTATAAACAAAAGAAATCAAACGTGATCTGTCTTACGTAAAATTTGAAAGTAACACATCTAAAATTAAAATTTTCAAAACACTAACAATTGGAACGTTTTGCACATACAGTCCATAAATTTATTCATTGTAGAAATAAAATAAAATAAAAAAGAAAAAGAAAATAAAAAGAAAAGCCAAAGACCCTATACGTCTTGAATTTTTTCTTTTTTATCGAGAACCTGAGCATGTAACACAGAGCCGATCCAGCAGGTCAGGTTCATGGCGGTCGTTTGCAAATGGCAAAGAGTCTGCGTTTAGATGAAAGACAGCCAGAAGGTGGCATTGAACCGGTCGTAGGTACTGGTGGAGAAGGCTTCATCACTAAAAAACTTAGTAGTAAAGCCATAGCAACTACTTTGACGATGAGGAACAAAGTTTTAATTGTTGTGGCTAATATAGATTTAAATAGACTATTGAAGGTTTTGATTTTTTTTATCATTGATATTTATGATTGATATTTATCGTAATTTAAATCTTAGTGTGGAGCTAACAGGAGAATTAGCTAGGCTGAGATTTTTGTAAGGCTGAGTAATTGAGAAAGAAGGCAGCAAGGCCTGGGTTTTTATACCAGTTTTGAAGGAGTTTGGGTTACGAAATTACCGTATAATTTCTCCAAATTTTTTTCTTTTAAATTTTTTTTTTTCCATATTCAACATCTTGACTTCAATGCCATAAATCAGAGATTTGATACTGTAAAAGAATAAGATTTTTTATATTTTTTATAAACTCTAAAAGAAAAGATGGTAAATGTTTAAATTTAAAATTTAAGATATTCTGAATGTCAATTCTTATAAAATATTATATGAATAATTGGATTAAACTTTAGGTTTAGAAAAACATGTAATTTCGTAAGATTAATTGTAAATGTAGGATACGTATATGTGTCTGACATGAGTATATTTAATTTTTTTAAAGTTTTTCATATATTTGAAAGATCATATCTATATATTCATATCCGAATGTTTGTATCGGATACAATGCAAAAATGAATACTAAAGAGAAAAAACCAAACGTTGGAGTAACTTAGATGAAGGGCATTCATATGCTTAGACTTAGGCAAGGCTGGCCTTGCCTAATTGGGCTTAGGCTCGGGTATTATTTTTCTTGTTTTAGGTTTTAATTAAACTAATATGTTTTTATTTAAATTTAATTATAAAATATTTAAATATTAATATAAAAATAATTTATTAATAGGATAAATAATAATTCAAGTCTAAATCGACAAGTCGAGTCAAGTCAAAAATTGGACCTGGACTTAGTATGCCAAAATTTTTGGGCCGCGGCCTGGCCTAATCCGTGCCCATGCTTGGTCTACATATGTTTGGCATTTATATTGATTATCACCAACTCAAAATCCAGCTAACGCTTTAACTTGGTTGTTAATTTGATATTAGTAGATCGATCAATTGGGTGAATTAGGTTAGTTTCAGGTGAGGTTAATTCAACTTTTAGGTTCTGATCATTATGGTTTTTTGATAATTTTTGTTTTGAGTCAATTCTAGTTCAAGTTATTTTGGGTTAAGATCATTTTGGGTTTAGGTTTAATACTTGGGTTATTCAGATTCGTGTCATTCTAGATTCAGATTATGTTGGGTTTAGGTCAATCAGGTTTAATATTTAAGTTTATCGAGTTTGGTCATTTTGAGTTTGGGTTAATTATTTGGATCAATTCGGGTTTAGGTTTTTTAGTGTTTGAGTTATTACGGGTTGATCATTTTTTGTTTAGGTTATTTTCGGGTTTGAGTTGATCGATTTCAAGTTGTTGACTTTTTTTGTTAAATCAAATTGGGTCGATTTTGGATTTGGATGGGTTGTTCTAGTTCTTTGAGCTTGAGTAAGAATTGATAAGTCTATATATTAATAAAAAATTACGCTCCATTTGAATGAGCAATGAAATGGGTTTCAGTAATTAAAAAGATCGGTAGTGATGAGATAAGAATATAAAATGATTATTAAATATATTAAATTAAAATAACTATATATGTAATAAATGATTAAAAATTAGTAAAATTATATTTATAGTAAATAATAAAATATTAAAAAATATATTTTATGTTAAATAATATTTATTTTAAATAACAAATCAAATATATTTATATAAGAATAAAATTATTAAAATTATATTTATATTAAATAATAAAATCTACATTAAAAATAAATTAATAATGTAAAATAATTTAAAATATAGTTAATTTAAAATTATATAAAATGGAAAAAATTTATTGGGGTAAAAAAAACTTTCTTCCTCCATTAGGGTTCCATGAATCCATTAAGAAACCTTCTTCCTCCATTAGGGGTTCAGTGAATCCATTGACCTTGCCCCTCCAGTGGAGATGTTGCCCGATGGGGGAAAACACTTGGGCCGCAAAGGAACCCTAAATCAACGGCTGATCATTTCTTTTCGAGGATTGCACCCTAGTAGAGGTGCTGCAAGTTTGGGGCAGGCGGGTGGGGGATGCTGTCACAAAACCCTTGGGATCCAAAGGCATCCCCAGTCAACAGCTGATGATTTCTTTTCGAGGAATCTCAGGCTGAATTTCCATTTCTTTGCCCTTTGGCTGGATAATGAGCTCCCACGAAATTTCCCTTTTTATTAAATAGTAAATGTGGTAATAAATTAATAATATATGTTATAATACTAGATGATGCAAATTGTGAGGACCATTTTTACTTGAAGAAAAAATAAAGACTAGTCGTAGTAATTAATCTTATTTATGACATCACGTAGTAGAAAAAATTGCATGGAAATGGAAATGAGGCCAATCACCATGTTTGCTTCTCTTTCTCTACAACAATGTCTTGTATTAATAGTAGTAATAATTAGCAACAAAAATATGTGTCATCGGTTGAAATTCATACTTTAAATTTATTCAACGATTTGAATTATCCCTTAAACTGTTACATTTGTACCAACCATCACTATTTTTTTAAATTATTAAGAGAAAAAATTCATATTTATCCTTTATGTTTTGATCGAATGACGTAAAATTTTTTATATTGACATTTATATCTCTTATAATATTATTTTACTTGTCGCAAGATAACTATGTCATATTTTAATGAAAAATCACTATTACATCTTTTAATTCCTTTATTTTTTTACTTTATTATATTCTTTTCTTTTCTTTCTCTAATTTCTAATCAAAATTTCTTTTCTCTCCTTTCTAATTTCAACTTCAGAATTGTGAAATTTGCTAGCAACAACAGGATTTTCTTGGTAATGCAAATGCAAATAATGTCTGAGGTGGACGTGAGACTTAAAGTAGTGCTTCTTCCTTCATGGGCATTTGAGGGGTTCGTCAAGTCTGAATTATGGTTCATTATTTTTGCATATGAGTTGATAATGAGATTTGAGCTAGGTTTTTCCGCTTGGATGTATGAGTTGATCATAAATGCAGGACTAGACTTTTGCTTTTGCCTACTTGGGTTTGTTTTGAAAATTATACTATGGTTTTGTTCTTGGGCATTGCTTGTTCATTCCTTGATGTTTGTCATTGCACAGTAACTGTATTGGATCCTCTCATTGTTCATGCCCCAATTTCTTGAAAAAACTGAACCGTTTTGTTTGAGTAAATTATTCGTTGATGACGTCCTTGTAATACCAAAAAATTTCTCAATGAAGTTTTTAAGGAAATAGATTTTGGCATTTTGGACATGGGTTGTTTTAATTTTAGATTTTATAAAATTGAGTTTTGGTTTTTTATTGAAATGAGGAGTTTCAGCTTTTTTAGATTTAGGGTTTCATCAAGGAGGAGAAGAGGATGAAGATGAAGAAAAAAGAGTATTTTTTATATAAAATTATCAGTTAAGATTAAATATAATGACATTATCTTTTTTTTATTATAACAATCAAAACATAAAAAGTTAAGTGTTAAAAAAATGTAAAAAATTAAATATTACACGAGTCAAAGTACAAGGTTGAAAGTGAACTTTTCTCAATTAGTAATTACTACCAACTAAACAATAAACAAAAAAACTGGGATATCTTTGACTTTGTGGAATGCATACAAATATTATAACATTGCTTGTAACCGTAAGCAAGTAGACTTGTTCATTGATTTGATTAAGATTAAGAAAAAGTTTAAATTTTTTGTTTGTGTCTAAATTTGTTTTGCTTGTAAGCCCGACTTATTATTCAATGAAAATTGAAATGATAATAATAATTTTTATATTAATATTTATATATTTTATAATTAAATTTAAATAAAAAATATTATTTAAATAAATAAATAATAATTCGATCTTAATCAAGATAATCTGAATTACAAAAGTTTAAATCTAAAATCCAAACCATTTTTAGACAAAATAAGTTACCAACCTTTGATCAGGTCATAACCAAGCAACATACAATGTTTATTTTTTATTTATGTTTTTCTCTTTTGATAGAGTATACCATAACTGTCAGACCCCACCAACTCTGCTGTACAGTTAAATATATGTAATATCCATTTTTATTAAATAATAAATAAATGTAATAGTAATAAATTAATAATAATACTATTTACATTAGGGGTTTTTTCCCTTCGAATTTATATTGGATCATAAAAAAATCAAATATTTGATATTATTTGATTCGATGAATTTAGATACAAGAAATTTGGATAATTTTTGAATTCAAATATTAAATTTATTATCCCTAACGGATTTGAAGCGAATAAAAATAGTTGGCTATCCAATATCTGAATACATTTTGGTTTTGATTCTCTTAGTGTCAAGTAATCACATCATTATCTGAATCCGTTTACTTATGTAATGGATTTGGATATCACTTTAAATATTTATTTTTGTTAAATTTTATATTTTTATATTTAAAAAATTGATTCAAAGAATTTGAATATTTAGTAGATTTAAATATCTGACAAATATTGTTATCTAAATCAAATATAGATACAAGTAATAATTAAAAGTGATCAATAATAACATTAAATTAAAATATTTCTATACAAAATAAATAGTTAAAAGTCAATAAAACTATATTTATTAATAAATTAAAAAATATATATTTATATTGTAAATAATTTCTTAAAATCATATTTATATTAAATAGTCAAATTTATATTAAAAATATAAACAATTTAAAATTTTAAAAAATAATTAAAATAAAAAATTGGAGTGGGGAAATTTTTTTTTTTTTTCCTTCCTCCATCAAGGGTCCAATGAATGCATTGACCTTTGCCCCGCTAGTGGAAGTGTTACCCGATCGGGGGGACCCCAACCACAAAACCCTTGGATTTAAAGGAATCTTAACTTAATCTCACAATTACAATATCCAATTGTGATAATTACAGTAATTACTTTTACTGTCATTACTGCTTTAATCTTATCGTCCATCCAAATAAACTCTAAGAATCCATTTATATAATCTCGCTGTTACAATACTAATATTTTTCTTCATGATTATATGGTTGAACATGTCAATGACTTCGGCATGGCAAAGCTCCCTTCTGAAGCTGTAGGTAATCTGGATAATGAGCAAGCAACATCCTCAGTCATTAAAGGAACAATTGGGTATGTCGCCCTAGGTAGAGTTCAAATTTTTTTATGCTATTTTGTTTGCCAAATACATTCTTTTGTGTTAACGCTTTATTTAAAAATAAAAAATATTTATAATTTTTAACACTTAAATTTATAAAAAAAAAAGATTTTTATTGATTAAATATTCATTTCAAGTTCAAATCAAACCAAACTGATCCAATATACAAGTTTAATTACTTTAGTTACATGTGTATCATTATAAAGTAATTATCAATAATAAAAAAATAGATTAAAAAGATTTATATGCAATGCTTGTATTTATGTGATTAAAGCAAAGTTATATTTTTGATCAATAATAACTAGAGTTATATTTTTTAAATTTATTTTTAGCACAGCTTCTTAGTGCCACTCTTGGAGCACTACTTTGATGGAATGCTTCTATCTATTTTTGTGTCCGATGTGGTCGGCAGCACTAGAGGGTAATTAGTTTGAAACTGTCTAGTATTAATTTAGTGGCTCCTTATCTCCATCAATCGGGAGTTTAAGTTTCTTGAGAGAGGCTAACCTATCTGATAATAGTTTGCAAGGCAATATCTCCAAGGAATTTGGACATTCGAGCCAGTTTCGTTTTCTAAACCTAAGGCAAAATAATCTCTAAAGGTAACATCCTTATGAGGGTTAGCAATTGCTCAAACCACCAATTGATTAATTTAAATCAAAATAGCCTTCCTGGAAAAATTCCCTTTCACTTGGGGGATAATGATATGAAACACCTGAGGCTCTTTATTGCTAGCAACGATTTTGTTGGGGGAATTCCATCTTCTTCAGGAAACCTTTCATCATTGGATTATCTTGCACTTGCAGATAACCATTTGGAAGGGATTATCCCCAATGCTTTTGGCAGAATATCAAGCTTGAAAAATAATTGCCATTGGTGGAAATAACCTGTCTGGCACTACACCTTCTTCAATTTACAATCTTTCCTCTATGACATATATTGATATAGGTGCAAATAAGTTATCTGGGGGCCTTGCACTTGAACTAGGTTTTGCTTTTCCAAAACTTGAACTACTATATCTTGGAGACAACCAATTTACTGGAAGAATTCCAAGACCAATAGCTAATATCTCCAGCCTGGAACAGTTTGACATCCACTCAAATGGCTTCAGTGGGTTAGTTCCTGGCAAAATGGGAGAGTTTCAAAATCTTGAACTTTTTGCCATTGACTATAACCACCTTGGGATTGGGAAAGGAGGAGGCCTAGATTTTCTTTCTTCATTTAGCAATTGCATTCTATTGCAAATGTTGGCCATTCATAAGAATAGGTTTGGTGGGGTGTTACAAGACTCTGTAGCTAATTTATCAGCCCAGCTTGAATATCCTTTTATGGCTGGGAATCGGATTTCTGGAAGTATCCTCGAAGGAATTATCAATCTTGTGAAGCTCGCACATATTAATATAAGGGAAAACTTCTTTATAGGCAAAGTTCCTACTTCCGTTGGAAAGCTTTAAAATCTTGGACTATTTGACCTTTCTTTGAATCACTTATCTGGTAAAATCGCATCCTGTATTGGCAATCTTTCTCGATTGTCTGATCTTTATTTAAATTGAAACAATTTTGAGGAAAGGATTCCGTTGACACTCAGAAAATGCAAAAGTATACAGATAATAAATCTTTCGCTAAATAAACTCGTTGGTAATATACGATATCAGCTGATCACTGCTTTTGAAAGTTTGATTACAGTAAATTTGTCTGACAACTCTTTCAACGGTAGCTTTCCATCGGATATTCGTAACTCGAAGGATCTTTTAGAATTACGTGTTGATAATAACAATTTCTAAGGTGAAATTCCAAAGAAACTTGGTGAGATTTCTGCTTTAAAAGTCCTGCAGATGCAAGGAAACTACTTTCGAGGTAGCATCCTATATCCTTTGGCCTTTTCAGAGGCCTTGAAAACTTAGATCTCTCTGGTAACAATTTGTCTGGCAGAATACCACTTGAACTTAAAAAACTTCCATTTTAAATGAATTTAAACCTTTCTTTCCGCCAACTAGAGGGTGAAGTGATAGTAAAAAGGGTTTCCATTTTTAATGTATTTAGTATTTTATATATATCATATTCTTATAATAATATTTAAAATTATTGGAACTATTCACTTCTTAGATTTGGATTTTGAGGATTTGATTTTGAAAACTCCTAAGGAGATTTTGGAGTTTTGAGGATTAAGAGGAAGGTTTTGAGAAAATTTGGTGAGCTTTGTTGCCCCTCAGGCCTTTATGAAAACGTTAGTTTTTTTATCCATTTTCTTTGTGGATAAAGTCTCTTAAGTCCTTAATAGAGGTGTTCAAGGATTAAATGGAGCATAAGTATGATATTCATACCATCTAAATTTTTTTTAAAGCTCAGTTCAAATTATGAGTTTTAAATTGTTTTTATGTTTATTTACATTTTTGAATGGATAATCTAAACCCTTTTAAATTCATCTACATTATTTTTTAAAAAAGTTATGTTTTTTTTTAATTTTAACCTTTAGTAATTATTTTTTTCTGATTAATTTTTAAAATATAAATAAATTAACTTATATTTTAATGTTTATATATTATATACATTTATTTTTATGTAACAAAAATTATATAATATGTATAAATTTAAAATTAATATATGCTTAATTCTTGCCCAAATCTATTTTTTAAGGCTTAATATTTTTTCTAGGCTCTCTTAAATATTTGACAAGCCTTTAGACTTGACGGATAGCCTAATATATGACCTCTAGTCTATAATTTTTAAATAATATTTTAAACTTAATTTGTTTAAAATTAAATATAATTATACTCATTTGACAAATTAATAAATTCTTAAAAATTTATTCAGAACCAAAAAGGGGCATGACGTAAGATTTGAAAGAAAGACCTCTATAATTAAAATTTTCAAGCTCTATCGTTCAGAACTTCTCCTACATACAATGTACAAATTTATTGAGAGCAGAAATAAATAACAAAAAGAAAAGGAATAGACCATATATGTCTTTAATTATATTATCGAGAACTTGAGTAGCTAAGAGTTAGAATTATTAGATAAAACATGATTACATGATAAAAACACGACATAAAAACTAATTAAAATATAATATAAAATGTAAAATAAATATATGAATATTTTAAAATTTATATAATAAAAATTATAATGTATCAAAATTTATATAAATATAAAATTTTGTATAAAATAATTATGACATAATATAATACACATAAAATGAGAGTCACATCCGACGTTAACTCATTGCCGATCAACTTTTTCTATTCGTAGATTGACTTTGTATGCTTTTACAAGGAAAAATGGGCAATTTGGCTCTGATTAAAACAACTCAATTGGATTGTTTAAAATTTCTTTGGATGCTCGTCTTCGCAATCAATTTCATGTTTCAAATGCAGTGTAGAAAGGGCATTCTTTTCTTTATCGAATTAGCTGTCTTGCACTCTTTCTATCCCTTATATTCTTGTTTGTAATAAAAGCAGCTTATTGGTAAACCTTTATGAGAAAAAAAAGATTCCTACATGTCGATTAGGAAGACAAAATGGTTTCCTATAGGATTAATTACCGTTGGATACTTAAATTAGACTTGTCAAGTCGAATGGACTATCCCATTTATAAATAGTTTTAAATCAAATATAATTTTAATTATTTTCTATTATGTAAGTTGTAAGTTAAGATCATTTTTTCATGAATGCTAGAACTTCTTGGGGCATCTTATTCACATCTTCGTCATACTAATAACTTCTGTACTCCAGCGAAGACTGACTATTTTATGAAATACCTGGCCCAGTCAGTTTTAGTCTATAAATACTAGTTAGGATAACATGACGTCTAAACGATTATAATACAAGATAAATAATTAAAATATGATACAAAATATAATATGAAATGAATATTTAAATATGTCAAAATTTATATAATATTAATTATGAACATGTTAAAATTTTATAAATATTTAACGTTACCATATCTAACTAATTTGCCGCTGGTGTGAAGCATCTTCAAACTAGTTTGGCCAATTGGTTCCAAAACCAAAATATGTTGTTCTTGTTACAATATTTAAAAAAATCGAAGATGATCAATAACTTGTTCAAAAAAATTTTAGGATGACAAATCGTCTCCTATAATTATCCTTTAAAATTGAATCTTTAAAAAGTTTTAAGAATACATTTGTATCTAATATTATTAAATTTAAATGAGAAAAGATAGTTTTTTTTTTTAACGTTTTCTTATCTTATCTTTAAAAATCTCATATTTTACAGTTGTTTTGCGAAATTAATTGGTTTCCAATGGATTTATTCGCCGTTTCTGCTACGAAAAGGGTCCAGGGGAGGGGAAAAAAACCCATAAAAATGGAAATATGCCATCACAGACTAAATGCCTTTTCTCTTTGTTTATATATCCCGATCGATCAACTTTCTATTTAATTGTAGACTGACTTTGCAGTTAGAAGGAGCTACTGGCACCGCCCTGACCATTCAACACGTCCTTCGAAACTCTATCAATGGCTTAAGCTACACTAATCCTACTTTAATCCCATTACGAACAACTTGAACACCACTTTATATGAAGAACTTTCGTCCTTTCTACCTCAGAAAGCAGTGGAGTTATTATATGCTTTGCATTTAAATTGATTATTACCAACATACGCAAATCCCATCTACCGCTTAAACTTGGTTCATTCGATTTTACTCAATGTTAAGACTTAAATATAATTAATTAAGTATTTTTCTATCGGTTTAAATTTTTAGAATAATTAATTATTCAATATGATATTAGAGTGTTTTTTTTTTTTTAATTTTCAAAAGCAAAAGACAAAATAACAAAACCATAAAATAAACATAAATTTAATTATTTTTAAAATATAAATTGTAAGTTAAGATTTTATTTTCTTAAAATTAATGGACAACAGAGCTTCATAGGGCATCTTTTTCACATCTAGTGAAGACCGTCTCTATTAGGAAGACTTGACATAAAACAGTTTTAATCAACAATTACCGATTAGAAGACTAATTGGTTTCCTATAGGATTAATTTTAGAACTGTGATTTTGGACATTAGACAATTACATGAAATTAATATGACATTTTAATATTTCATTTTCCTACACAAAATCCTTGCAAAATGTGTTTTTCTTGCAGGCCATGTTATGCAGCGAACAAAGTGACAACGTTGCATGTAAGGGCAATAACTAAAATACATAGCGACATGTATGGTAAATTCACGTCAGTTTATTCCATTGAAAATCTTCGGTTGTGAGAAGTCCTCCAATTTCTTCAATGTTTCTCGACATTCGGTGTCATAACGGCCTCATGACCACCAGGCCGATTTCACTAGAGGGGCAGGGCTCTAGTGAGCCCTGGCGGGGGTAAAAGGGGGAGAAATTCTTTTACCTTTTTTTATTAAATTATATTTTAATATAATTATAACTTTTAGTTTTTAAGACATATTTCATTATTTAATATAATTTTAATAATTTATTTTTATAACATAGTAAATTTCAATAATAATTTTATAAAATATTTTATTTGCAAATCTTATTTTTATTTAGTATTAATTTTATATAATATTGATCCATTTATCCATGGGTTTAAAAATAAGATATAGCCTAAACATAACTCATTCGGATCGGATTTACACTTTTAATCACTCAAAAATTGAACATTTTAGGCCTATAATTTTCAAACCCAATTAAACATTTAATCTGATCCAAAATGATCATAATATTATTTAATACTATTTGGATTATTTGAATAACTCGAATAGCATAATTCAAATTTGAACTAATTTTTGGCTCGATCCCAACAATCCGAATAACTCAAAAAGCTCAAACTATTTAATTCAAATTTTAAAATTTTAATCGATTTTTTTGAATCAAATCAAATTTTGCTCATCCCTCGAGCTTCCCCCGGCTTCTTTATCTTCTCTCTTTTGTTGAATTTCTTTTTTTTTTTTTTGCTCAAAAATCCTAATTTTGCAACTTTTAAGAATTGAAATTTGTGTATAAGTATTATGTTTTGTATTTTTATTGTATCAATTATGGAAATATGTACACAACATAAATTGTAGACACCCAATTTAGATTTGGATCTCACGATTCGATCGGATTATTGAACTCGTTATTGTCTTATGGTGTCAATCAAAATCCAAATTTTGGGTCCATTGGAAAATGACGTATCTCACTTTTATTCTTTACTTTTGATGATCGATTTCTATCTCTTTTATTTATATTTCATCCTTATCTCACTGTAATTTTATTTTATTATTTTTTAGCTTAATTTTTTTGTAATTTATGTATTCGTAAAGATATTTTATCTCTTAACAAAAAAATTAAAAGAATTTAATGTTGTAAAAATAGATAATATCTGATTAAATAATTTTATCTTTGATCAGTGAATCAAGACTGATTTCGCATCAAAAGATACTTTAAGTTATTTAATTTTTATATTTGTTTATAGATTATATATACGTAATAATTTTTAATATCATATTCGTATATTTTATTATATTATAATCGTATTTAACTTACTTTATATTTATATAGGTTTTAATAGTTAATCATTTGTATTATATAAAATTTGAAACATGCATTTACATCATGTATTTAATATTTTTTTACGTATTATATTCATGTAATTACACAAAAAATTGCTAGGTGTTCTCAATCTTTGTAATTCGATTATGAAGTCAAGTGGAATCCTTGATACCCAATAATCAATTGGAAATCAAGCTGAATCAAATCACTTTGAAACTTGAAAGATCTTGAATCCTTAACAAACTGATCAAATTAAGGTGAAAATTTAAGGTTTAAACAGCAAATCAGAAAACATAAAAACAAATAAAACAAAATCAAATCGATTTAAAATAAAATGGGATGTGATTCAGCTTTCAAAATTTGATTCTCACAAAATCAAACAAGGCTTATAAAAAGAACAGGCAGCAGAGGAGAAACTTTGGGAAATTTTTGGGAGGGTCGGATTTGGGACTTCTGGGTTTTAGATTTCTAAGGGTTCTTTCTAGAATCAGAACGGGGGAATCCTGCGGCAGGATTAGAGGGTTCTGTCAAAGTTTGGTGGTCATTGAATGGTAATCGGAGAAGATCAAGATTCACATATAAACTTTATAATTTTTATATTCATATCATATTAATATAATCTATCATATTATAATCGTATTTAAAATAATTTATATTTATATAAATTTTAATGAATTAATAATTTATATTATGCTAATTTTAAATCATATATTTATATTATATACGTAATACTTTATCCATGTAACACGATAACAATATTTAAACTTATCTGAACTATTCACATCTTGGATTTGGAGTTTTAGGATTTGATTCTGAAAGATCCTAAGGAGATATTGGAGTTTTGAGGATTAAGAGGAAGGCTTTGAGAAATTTTGGTGGGCTTTCTTGCCCCTCAGGCCTCCACGAAAATGTTGGGTTTCTGTCCATTTTCTTTCCGTACAAAGTCTCTAAGTCCATAACATGGATTAAATCAGGTCGAAGAATGATGTTAACATAGTCCAAGGTTTTTTAAAATCAATTCGATTTGAATTATAAGTATTAAATCTTATTCAAGTTTATTTATTTTTATAAATAGATAGTTTAAATTTATTTATATTCGTCTAAATTATTTTTTTAAAAATTATTTTTTTAATTTAATCTTTGGTAATTAATTTTTTTAATTAAGTTTTAAAATATAAGTAAATTAACTTATATTTTAACATTCACATTAGAATATTATATATTTATGTTTTATATGACAAATTATATGATATGTATAAATGTAAAATTAATATATACTCAATTTTTGATCGAATCCATTTTTAGGACCTAATATTTTTTTTGAAATCTCTCCTAAATATTTGGCTAGCCCTTAGACTTGGTGGTTAGTCCAATTCATAAACAACTCTAGTTTATAATTTTTAAATAATATTTTGAATTTAATTAGTTTGAAATTGAATTTAATTATACTTATTCGATAAATTAATAAATACTTAAAAATTTATTCCAAAAAAATCAGTCATGACGTAAGATTTGAAAGTAAGCCTCTAAAATTATAAAATTAATATTTTCAAACTCCAACATTTAGAACATCTCCTACATACAATCTACAAATTTATTAAAAGCAGAAATAAATAAAAGGAAAGAAAAGAAAAGAAAAGGAATAGACCATATATGTCTTGAATTTTATTACTGAGAACTAGAGTAGCTAGGAACTCAGGACATGATTATACGAAAGAAACACGATGTAAAAAACTAATTTAAACATAACAGAAACTGCAAAATAAATATAAAATATTTTAAAATTTATATAATAAAAATTATTAATTTATTAAAATTTATATAAATTTAAAATACTTTATAAAAATAATTATAAAATAACATAATAAACGTAAATTACTCAGATACATTAATCATCCATGTTGTGGAGGAGGTCGTTGGCATAAAGATAGATCGCGCAGTGGACAGATTGGACCTGGTATTGGACCCTGT
>JAQSVH010204529.1:0-10362 GCA_029448705.1 Adansonia digitata
TTTTTATATTAATATTTACATATTTTATAATTAAATTTAAATAAAATATATTATTTTATTTTTAAAAAATACTGTTTCAGGTTGAGAGTGCTTGAAACTTAAAATCTAAGACCTGGGTTTGATCGTGCCGAGCCTATTGTGTTGGGCAGGTTGTTTGGCCCTTGGGCAGGTTTAGTTGCTAGTCTAACAGGTAATTTTTTTTTTCATTTTTGATATGGTACTATCTATCATGGCTTCTATATTTTTTAATTTATCTTATTAATTTGTTATATTATTATCAGACTTAATTATCATTACTTGAAAATAATAATAATAATAATAATAATATTCAAAGAAATATTTAAAATTTTACTACTAACATGCATAAACTCTCAATATTCAATGAGTTTAACTAATTAAATTAAAAAAATGATAACTTGAAGATATAATTTATTGACAATGCTTTCAAAGCTCATGATATGATTTATTTTTTAATAAATTGTTATTTTATCATATATAAACCTGCTCAAGGATCGAGCTATCCATTTGGCTCAATTGGGCTTGGGCTTGGGTTCTCATATTTTAGTTTCAGACCACCCCAATCTGACTCGGAACAGATATTTTAATTATAAAATATATAAATATTAATAAAAAATTATTTAATGTGCTGAACAATAATTCTAGCTTGAACAGGCAGGTTTAGGCACATTAAATAAGGGTCTGCGCTTGAGATTTTAAAAAATTCAAGCCACAACTAACCCAACCCATAAGCAGGTTTAATCATAAATAAAATATAAATTAAATTTTAATATTTAATTAAATATTTAATATTTGATTCATTTGTTATATTGTATTATTTACTATGGCTTTTATTTTTTTAATTTATCTTATTATTTTGTTATACAATTATCATATTTTAATTATCATTACTTAAAATAATAATAATAATAATATTCAAAGAAGTATTTAAAATTTTACAGCTTATATACATAAACTCTCAATAGTTATTGAGTTTAAATAATTAAATTAAAAAATGTGATAAATCAGTAATATACTTTATTGACAACGTTTTCAAAACTCATAATATGATATACCTTTTGATAAATTATTATTTTATCATATACAGACATGCTCAAATGTCGGGCTACCCACCTGACCCAATTGGGCTTGGGCTTTGATTCTCATATTTTTATTTTAGACTAGCTCAGCCTAGTTGAAACAGTGATTTTAAATTAAAATAATATATATTATTTAAATTTAATTATAAAATATATAAAGATTAATAAAAAAAATATCTTTAAATTAAAAAAATTTTAATTATAACAGTAATCTTGGCTTAAATAGGTAGATTTGGATACGCTAAATAAAAGTTTAGGCTTGCGATTTTAAAAAAATTTAGGCCGCAACTCGGCCCGACCCATGAACAAGTTTAATCATATATAAAATATAAATTAAATTTTTAATATTTAATTAAGTTATATACGGTATTAATATTTAATATTTAATTCATTTTTATATAGTATTATCTATTATTGACTTTCATATTTTTTATTATTATAAGATTCTAATTATTGTTACTTAAAATAATAATAATAATAATAATAATAATAATATTGAAAGAAGAATTTAAAATTTTACTACTAACATACACAAACTCTAATATTTAATGAGTTTAACTAGTAAAATTAAAGAAAATATGATAAATGGATGATATAATTTATTAATAATGTTTTTGAAAGCTCATGATATGATTTACTTTTTGATAAATTAATATTTTATTATATATAGACCTAATCAAGGGTCGAACTGCCTACTTGGTCCAATTAGGTCTGGCCCAGCTTCTTATATTTTTTTATCAGACTAGCTTGACCCAACTCGAAATAGTGATTTTAAATTAATATATTTTATTTAAATTTAATTATATTATATCTATAATATTAATAAAAACTATTATTTAATGTGATAAATAGTAATTCTACTTAAATAAGCATGTCTGGGCACGTGAAATCAAGATATAAGATTGGGATTTTGAAAAAATTTAGATTGAGGTCCAACCTAACCCATGAACAAGTTTAATCATATTTAAAATATAAATTACATTCTTAATATTTAATTAAATTATTAAAAAAATATTAAAATAAAATTCATTATTAAAATTTTTTATTTATAAAAAATTATTTAACTATAATTTTTTCATATTTTTACTATTAAATTCGTGTTCGAATTCAGATCAAATTGGATTTAATTTGGATTCAGACTCAAATTTTTACAGATAAATTTTTAAATTCAAATTCATTTGACCACCTCTAAGCACTTCTTCGAGTTGGCAAAGTAGCTAAGAAATGACAGGAAAAGATAAATGAACAGAAGGGTTTACACAACGTAAAATATACTATTTCTTATGATTTACAAAGTAATTGCAAATGAAGCATTTTCACTTGCTTGTTCAGTTTTATCATGTATTAATCTTTATAGCTTTTGATCGTATAAGATTGCATATGATAGGTTGCCGGGTCTCGGATGATGTAAAGGGGAAAAACCGGATATTGTTTCAGTATGTAAATCAGAAAGGAAAGGTTCCGGTCATCTGAATATGAGCAAGGGTTCTTCTAAGGCCATACTTGTTCACTGCTTGGTTACCTCGCCTAAATCCGGCTCCGTAAACTCTGGAAGGATCTGACTCGATCTGGTGCTTGAAAAATCCACCGAGTTTCTTCTCGAAAGCGGAGCGCTTGCCTTTCTTTGATGATGATGTGGAAAAGGAAGATGATGATGATGACGAGGATGAAGCAGCATAACTTCCGGTTCCAGCGTAGATCTCAGATTCCAACCACATGTGTGCCAAAACCTGACATATACCTTCCTCAACTTCTGGACTCAGATTTGAATAACCTGTCAAAGTTCCCACTTTGTTAATACCCTACCTTACCATCAAACAAATGCAAACATTCATCAACTAGTGGAACAGATAAACACCTTTAAGACGAAGCCAGCCATGCATCATCTCATGAGCTAGGATTGATCCGGTCAGCAACCTGTATTCATAACAAAGTTGTTTTTTTTTTGGTTTAATTTTTTTAAAGTAAACCTGGACACAAGTACTTCACTGATAAGAAATTAACGATATAATAATACCTAGGAAGACCATACAAAATGAGAATAGCTGTAACTTCACATAGACGAACCAGCTGGTAAGGTCCAGTTATCATGTCTATGAACCGATAGCCTGGCCCAATCCTCGGTCTCCTTAAGACCTGGTAATTTGAATCAAATCAGTGTGAAAAATCCAATTAAATACGAAAGCATCTCGATAAAACTGAACAACTGGAATCAATAAGTAAGAATCTGAAAGGGAATTCGTACGGTGGTAACAATCCGTTCTTCCGACAAGCAGATTCCCCTAGTTTCTGGTAAGTGATGATGCCCCTGCCCACAGTGAAGACATTACGGTAAAGCAAAATGATAAAGAAACAAAGCAAAGTAACTTTCCTCTGATCTTTCGATGTTTAAAGCCTTACATTCTTTTCTCCCACCACGGCCTCGTTTAGAGCTTGCCTCTCAACCAGAAGTAGAGGAATCTCTTGTTCCACTTTCATATTTAATCCTTCGTAAAATTCTTGGATTTCTCGGTAAAGAGGCTGGCATTCATAAGTATCCATAATTGCAGAATCTAGACACTCTAGACACAGTTTCCGACCATCGTCAAGTGATAAATATTTTGTGTCTCTTCGCTGCAAGCATTGCAACGCTTTAAGGAATTAAAAATGTACATATATATATATATATATTTTTTGTATGACTACAAAAAGGATGAGGTTCCCTTTTCTTTGTTCTGTTTCTTAAAGGGAAGAAAAAAAAAAAAAAAAGAGCATTCTTTCACCTCCATTCTTTCACAACTACAACAGCGAGGAGTGCCATCACGCTCATGTGAAGGGCAGTACTTTTGATTCCAGTAGGGATGTACCCTGCACTCAATAAGACCAAATATATTCCTTGGTATCTGTGCAAAGGGCAAAAGGAAACGAAGTTAGCATCTAACTAATCTGACAGCCAGGTAGCCAAAAAAATTTAACTGGATGTTCAACATCTTAATGCTTAAACTCGACAATAATGGTTTTAAACTTGAAAACAACAGAATTACAGAAATATCACATCTTAAAAATCCAAACCCAACACCAGAACAGTGGCTTCGACATTTGCTCGTACAGCAGACAACAAGCTACATCGAGGAAGCTTGATCAGGAATTTTCTCAGATTCGGCAGCCTTTAATGGGCTAATAGTATATTTTAAAATGCTCCTTCAGAATAGTTAGCATAAGCAGGTACTAGTCTCCAATTAGGTTAGAACTTAGAAGCCTGGTGTTTCAGTTAGCCTATCACTATGACTAACTAATCACAATACTTGACGAGAAAAACCTAATCAAGGCTTCCCTCTACAACTAAACATGAATCATGTAGTTATAAGTTCGAATTAGATGCGCAGTTACACATTTATGTTAGATAAAGACATTGAATTAGAAAACCTGCTTATGCAAAATAAATAAGGTTGATAAGACCCTGAGATGGATTTGGCGCTTACGAATACGTTGCAAACATCACATTTCGGATGATGCCACTCTTTATAGCAGGATTTATGAAAAGGGCGATTCCCTGACACTGAAAACTACATCACCAAAACATAAATTTTAAGATTAGGCCATAAACAATATTCACCTGATGACCATAAAACTCAGTACTATTAAAAAGTAGGAGAATAACTGAAGCACAATCTATAATAGTTTTGAATTAAAATATAGATAAGCAAGAGGAGATTTAGACCTCATAATCATTAATTGGCAGGTTGCACGCATGGCAGCGTAAACATTCAGGATGCCAAAAAGAACCCATGCAACTCAGGTATCGTCCATGACCAATCTCAGCCTTGCAACCAGCACAGATTCTGCAAGCACCATGATTTTGGAAATTGTGTCAGGCTTCATATGATGCATCTGAATAAACTCATACAATTTCAAGAGACAATATGTTACAGCTGTATATATGGATGTTATGTCTGCAATTCCGTAATGTTGCATAAGAGAAGTAATGCAATAAAAATTTTGGATTATAGAGTAGCCTCCTTCTACGCTAGTCAATTCCGTAAGCAGGTTTTACGACTTTGTCAACAATGCAAGTAATATAGATTAGCTTCCTTGTTCAACACTAGTGAATTTGAAAAACAATAAGTTAATGCAAAAAGGTTCACTGTGACTACATCACCTGTAACTAGCTGGAAAGAAGAAGGGAAAAGGTGAAAATAAACCCCAATTATTGTATCGCGGTGGAGACTGCACATTCAAACTTTGTTGAATAGCCTTAGCAAGTTGCTCATCTTCTTCTAATTGAATTTTAACATGTTTTTCATCATCAGCCCTCTGAAATTTGGCATATCGGTCATCTTCCTGCTCCACATAAGCTTCAGAATATCGGTCATCCTCATCCTCTAAATGACCTTTAGTATCTCGTTCATCCTCCTCTGATTCCTCCTCCGGTTCAGATTCAACTTCTACCAAGTCAATGGAAAACATGAGCGTTGATACAGAAATAAATTTCAAACACACTAAAATTCAGGAACCAAGTTGAAATCTAGCTCCAAATCCTCACAGAGAAACTGTATAATTTTTTCTGTCTGGACAGCCCCAGGGAAGATGAAGAGTTCTATTAATTTACTATAAAATATTTTAGGACTAGTTTAGAACCAGATTAAACCTTCGTAAACGAACCCTATGACATTCAAGATGTAAATGACATTAATCTTCCTAGTTCACTAGTTCAAAATCTTTAAACGTATGGTTTCTACCAAAAAAACAAAGTACCAGATTAGTTTATGTCTTGCAGAACATTCAAAAAAATTTGGATACTGCAAAAGAATTTTTCTGAAAACAATGATTAAAGAGTAGAGGATCGAAGGGACTGCTATAGCACAATCAATTTTCTTTCATCAAAACCAGCTGAGTCACATCTTAACTAGTAAAGCACATTGAATGTGCATGCTCATTGCTTCCGACAAGCAAACATACCTATCACTTTCTTGCCTTTATGGTCTGCTTCTGAAAGGGAAAGCGCAACAGCACAATCAATTTCATCTTTGTCAAAACCATCCGAGCCTTCCTGCATCCAAGTTTACCGACAAGGACTTGCAGAGTTAGCAAAAGAAAAACGTCATGGGAATGAATGAACCAGGATCATGCAGACAGAGGTTTTCGAGGCATGGCAGTACATGCATAGACAAAGTTGTAAAAAATTAAATTTCATCATACCATCCAACCACATTCAGGAAAATACCAGTAGATTCAGTGACATCTGAAAAGAAACAACCAGTGGAAACTTATAAATAGCAGGGCATTACCGCTGAATAGCGAGGCTCATCCCAAGTTCTATCATCTCCATATCTCCCACGATATCGCCCTTTGTTACTTGAACCTTTAAGAATCTTGGTCAGCCAACCCATTATGTGAAATGCTATTTGAGATCCAACCGGCAACCTTTCGCCTGCAACCAAGTCATCCATTTAGGAAAGTCGAAATAAATTCAAAACCAAGTCTAGTTATAGCTAAAGGAGGCAAAACCAATAATTAGAAAACACACAGCAATACCAGATTTGGCAAAAAAATATGAACCCAAAGAGAAATCATGATTAAAGTTTTCCAGTAATTCATAGCATACAAAAGCATTGAAGAAAAATTTGTGAATTATAACCAGGAATTCCCAAATCCAATCCCATGAAAAAAATTCTCCACGGTATTCATACATGGATGGCTTTCACTGGCCTTGAATTACCACATCTCATATTGATATTGAAAGCACTCAAAAATTACTGCAACCAGTATTACTAAGGGAAAACAAATCCAGCTGTATAATTAACGAAAATCAAAATGATATGAAACAGTTGCTAAGTGAATAAAGAAAAGTTAAAAAGTATCTAACCAAAAAAAAAAGTGAAGAATATGCAGAAACAACAGAATCTGATGAATCCAAAGTCAGAAACAGCACCAAATTCACATGAATGCATAGTCACCAAATTACATGAGATAAAAAGATATTCCAAGTAAGACCCTTAATTGACATCATCAGCCTAGCAAGAAAGGATTGACCCTTTTTTCTTATCGTGACAAAGAATAAGAAAAAGTTAGATA
Source organism: Adansonia digitata (assembly GCA_029448705.1). NCBI lineage: Eukaryota > Viridiplantae > Streptophyta > Magnoliopsida > Malvales > Malvaceae > Adansonia > Adansonia digitata. Next base: position 7,152 of record JAQSVH010204529.1, read on the forward strand.
ATCAGTTAAGATAGAGAAAAGAGACAGCTAAGAGATGAATAAAGAAAAGAGAACTTGAATTGAATCGTAAGCAAAAACCAGGTCTTTTGAAAAGAAGAAAAAAGGGGGGAAACACTGAAAGGAGGCTTGGAAAATTGGAAATAATGCTCATATGGTGTATATGATATTTACCTTCCTTAAAAATCCACCAAAAAGTTTCTTCTTTTCTTTTAGAGATTAGAGGATTCAAAACCCAGATGAGTTCAGTAAAATTGTTACTTTTTCCTGCTTTTAACATGTGTGGGGTTTATGTTATGCCCATTTTCCACCATACACCAGTACATGTCAAAGACACTTCCAGATGACAAGCTTTCTCTTGATGAAAATATGACAAGGAGAGAGAAAAAAGAAAAGATGGTTGGACTTCATATTCTAGATCTTCCCTTTGCAATTGTGAATTTGCGGGACTTACAGTTATACTCCGTACTGACTCTGGTTTATTTGTTTGACTTTTAGTCTGGGATGCCCCCACACTTGCCCCACTCTTTGGTCGTTTCCCCCATAAATTACAGCATTCCAAATGGCAAATCAAAATCAACTGTCACACCTTTGTTTTAGGGTAAAAAAAACGCAAAAATCTTTTTTTTGTGGTAATAATGAATCTTACTCTTCATCAGGAAAATGAATATTTTCAAGGCATAGGTGAAAAATTACTAATTTATAATGAATAAAAAACACATCCCAATGCCAGAAAAAGCTTGAACATCCTAACTAAGTTTGCGAAAGACACCCATATTCAAAATTAAGTTAAAGTACTATTCAAAGGAAATATATTCAGCTTCTAAAAATTGACGTGCTTTATTATTTGCAACCTTTGATTCATTCACTTTTGTATTGACAAGTAGTACATATTTTAATTCAAGCTTCATTTGGTAGATACTTTTAGTTTTTATTATTTGTCTTTCATTTTTTTTCCCATTAATCTCTGGGTTGATCACATTATGTAGAATATTATCGCATTTTCTTCTAATAATCATCTTATTTTAAATGAAGTTACAACCTCCACGGACAACAATTATGTTCATCATCTAAATATATATATATGTATATTTTTTAAGAAAATGGCAAATTTGATTGGAGCTGTGCTTTCCACCAGAAAAAAAAGAAGGATGTAGAGGACATTGGTGGGCTAAACAATCATATAGGATTGTCAGCCATTTCAACCCCCAAAAGCCGAACATAAAAAACAGCAAACTACAACTTCATAAGGCTTCAACTCATCTCAGTTCCCATCACATGGCTTTGGATTTTGATTCCCATTTCCTACCTTAGAATCCATACAATATTTGTATGGAAGAATCCATCCAACCAATGAGCCAACCCATTATAAATTATATTTTAAAATTTTGTGCATATACTAAACATATTATATTTATTAAATATATCGTATTTATATATATTTTCTATATCAAATCTATTTTAATATTTAAATCAAACTTTCGACAACGGAGAATAAGGAAATTTTCAATCCCCAACTTTTGAAAAATTTTGGAACTTAAACCTAATTATTTCGGTATTTAATACATTTTATTGTGTCACATATTTCCGTAATTTTCTCTACTTAAATTCTTTTTCCTATGAAGACCCGGAGTCGGAAAGAGTTTACTTTCCAATGCAGGAAAAACAATTAATTTCCTCTATATTTATAAATGCAAAACCTTGTTTTCAGTCTCATGTATGTTAAATTATTAATGCAAGAACAATATGGAAATCCTTGTAATTCAAAATAAGATCGAGGAAAGCTTCAAGTTTCCCTCAGGAGATAAGATCAGAAAAACCGAAAAAAGAAAAATGGAGAGTAGTTTAGGCTGTTCAGAAAGCTGTAGAGATGTACGAAACCCTATCAAACTAAGCAGCGGGTGCAGTAACGAGCGGTATCTGATGAGGCAAAGGTACCTGAGAAGTTATCCATTGATGATGATCACCGCGAAGAACGAGAAAGCAGCAGCAGCAACAGCAGGAGCTGGCAATGTTGCTGCAATGAGAACGAAGGAGTGGTTGAAGGAGAAGCGAAGGAAGTACTGCAGGATCGATCAGTGGAATCATAAGCAAACAGTGAGATCAGAAGGTGATCATCATAAGAAATCTACACCCAAATTTCCTGCTTCTTCTTGCTTTAAATCCTGCTTGAATATGTTGCTCGTTTGCGTGGCTAAAGTTGATATATCTACAATGGAGAATCAGGAACCTACTGGTTTTGAGAGTAAAAAACTATAAATTTTCTTTTTGGTGCATGAAATTATAGAATTTGAATCTTAATCACTGAAAATAATAGTCTTGATTCTATATAGAGAGTTATTGAAAATAAGAGTTTAGAATAGAATTCTATAGTCAGATCACACATTTATTGGCAAAAAGATGAGCAGTGGAGTTTGATTTTTGCTCTATAATCTGCAAGATTTTGTTTCTGTTTTCGCTTTCATTTATCCAATGATAATGGCGGAGTCATCTTGACCTTAGGGCATGGGTTTTGAATTTTTATTAAACATGCATAATTTACGAAGTTCTTACATGTATATATATCTCTCAAAATAAGTTAAAGGTCACCCACAATAATGTAATTTCCAGTAAATTACGTTAATTTATAATTTGTTAGATTGTTTTTTAACAAAAGAGCATCAACGTTTCTAATTTAAATTAAAAATTACTGAAAAATAAAGTTCACAAATTTTTAAGTTTCACGTAAAGTGATACATATAGCTTAAAATATATTTAAAAAATTAATAAAATAAATTAAATAAATTCATTCGTGAAATTAAAAAAATTTTGCCGTCAATGTATTCCATTCATTTTCGTGAATGTGTAATTGGAATGTGGGCATCCATAAGATCCAAGAAACCATAGGTTTGATTCGGTCCAAATATTACAGGATTCAAGCAAGTAATACTCAAGGCCATGGAAACCCAAACCCGTTGGGTTCAAAGCTCGCTGAGGTTGGTTTTGGACTTTTCTTGTTTGCACCCAAATGCCTTGATGAAATTTGTAAGAAGGAAATTTGGCAATGAAATCCAACATTCGTTGAAACTTTCAAGAAGACAAAATATTTATGTCTTTGGTAAGGATATAGTAATTAACTATAGTTTTTGGTGCACTGAACTAGAATATCTATATCTATATATAAATATGTATAGTCTAATGGCTAATACCAATTAATTATACTCAAAAGGCTTGT
>JAQSVH010204550.1:0-15691 GCA_029448705.1 Adansonia digitata
AAATTTTAATTTATCAAATTTTTTGAGAAATCAATTCACCCCCCTCTTGATTTCATTCACCACTAAAAGGTCTAACAAATTCCAATAATTAAATCAGTCCAAAACTAGAATTACTTTCAGCTCACTTGCTGTACTAATATGCAAAAATTCAGTGGCATGTTTTCACAAGGATTTCTAAGTGCATTAGGTGCAATAGATTTGCCAAATTTGCTCGTACATTCTAGCTTTGCAATTTCTACCCACTAAATTGAAATTAGCTTTCTTTGAGTCAAAATAAATATAAAATTAATTTTATGTAATATATTGAAAAAACCACAATATAGAATATATAAAAATTTAATTTTTATAGTAAAAAAATTTAGAAAAAATCAGCCAAGTGATTGCATATTATGTAGCTAGACAACATCTATTTTCAACATTTTGACATATATTTAATCCAAATCAATTTAAAAAATTTAATAATGATTAAAATACTCATGTAGCATGCTTTCCAGTATTAAGAAAAAAATTATAAAATATATTTTATAAAGCTTACATGGCTAAAACCTAGAGACCAATGCACATAACATGATGATGTTAATTACCATGAATTAGCCTATACATACTGTACGTGATCCGCAACCTGTAGGCTTTGATACCAATTAAACAAATTTGTATTCCTAATCTTGCCTCATGAAACAATGGCATTTGAAATTTTGCAAAATAATATTAAATAGATTTAAAAAACATTAAACATAAGCAGCCAGACTTCTATGCAGATCTTCAAGAAAAGAACTAACATATAGTAATTTCAAACAGATTTAATAAAATTGAATTACACATCTAATGAGAAACTTACCAAACTCTCAAATCTCATAACCTAAAGTCAAATTGAATCTAAATGATTCCTAAAGAGGGGCACCGATAGTGTCTAATCGATGTACAAGAACACAAGCAATACACTTATCTTGCCTCTAAAGGTAATCCACATGAATAATGATGGAAGCCTTCTCAAGGATCAGTGGTTCTCTAGTGCTAGCTAGAAGACTTAATGAGTCTTAATCAATAAATGACTTTGATCTATTTCTTTCTTCACTCAAACTGACAATAATTCTAGGATAGTGTTTTCTCTTAAAAGTTGGAAGAATAGTGTAAAAAGAAGGAAGAATAGTGGTGTCAATGTTAGTTTTTTCTTACGTACGATGATGGCTATTGGGAGAACCTCATTTCATAAGTGTTTTAGGTTATTTTCTAAATAACTTAGCTAGCCTACCCTTTTAATTCCCTAAGCCAAATTTAACCTCTCCTAAAAGGAGAGTTTTTTTATCAAATTACAATTGATTGCATAAGTGAAACTCTTTCACCTTAACTAACCAAAACTTGATCAGTTTTTCCTTACCTAGAACACTATGGCCAAACCATGCTTATCTCAATTTGCATTGAGGGTTTTGGCTAAGGCACCATATATGTGACCCAATATCCATCTAGGTGCATTATAGGTAAGTTTGCTAGGTTAGGTCTCTTTTGAGTTTATTTTACCAAATTAAACTCTTTAATTTATCTTATAAATCATTTAATATATCTTATTTAATTATCATATAATTAAATTTAATAAATAAAAGAAACCTATTTAGCTAATTAAATAATCCTTTTATGAATTTTTATCCAAATAAGAAATTATAATTAAAATAAAACAATTTTAGTTTAATAATAATCTTATTAATATTAATTATCTAAATAATTAATAATTTGATAAGATTGTCTAAGGAATTTTAGCTAAGACATATCCATTTTGTAATGTCTTAATTCAGACATTATCCATTTAGACATAAGATGTCTTGATTTGGACATTATCTAGATAAAACAATTTTATCTATTACATCTTAAAAGGTTGCAAAATCTTAGATTTCATAAACTCTAAATTTTTGTCTTAAATTAATTTTTAATCGAACTTTTTCAATTAAGTCCACCATTTAATCATCTTTTATTTAATTTTTATCTTAAATTAAATAAGCACCCATATGATATCTTTAAGTATCCTATATATTTTAGGTTCTATGAGATTAAAGAGTTGCATGCATCCAATGCTCATAGGCTAAGCATATGCTAGTCTTTGTGCATTGTCAATGCCCAGCCTTATCAATATGATGAGTAGGAACATTTTTAGAAGCACAACTTTGATGCAAAGGATTTTATCACTGTAATGGTTTCCTATCTTTATAAGGCTATTGTGTTTCAAGGGCTTCATCTAAATAGTGTTTGCATGATTGTCAGTCATGCCTTTAACATAAAGGAAAACCTTTGTTGCTATAATATACTAACATGTATATAGTTAATTGACTACACATCCCATGTTCAATCTAACTAGTTTAAAGGCATACACCAATAATGGCAGCCATGTATCGATACATTAAGGCTTTCTATCGATACAATGAATTGAAAATATAGCTTTTACTTACCTTCGACTTCCTGAACATTTTACTTAAGCTTTAAAATAATGAATAATGGGTTCGTACTTGCTTATTTGATCTCAATGATGCCCTATGATGATTGTGTTGAGGCTCAGATATACAAGAACCACTAGAACTTTATGAAGGCTCTAATAGCCATTTGTGTAAATTAACATTAGAGGCAGGATGCTTGTGTTACTTACGGCCTCTAAGAGAGATTAAAGAACCAAGTCATGGCAATGATTGTCCAAACTTGACAAACTTAGAGTTACGAGTCTCCAAAAAGGTAAGATCTCTATTAAATCTATGTTTTAATTATGAAAATTGACTATATGTACATCTAAGCCTGAGATCTTGAGGAAATTAGAGTATTTCTCTATTTACATTCCATTGCATATGTTTAATTTGATTAAATATTTTATGCCTATTTTGATAAGCATGAGCCCTAAACTTCTCTTTATTTTTATTTTTTAGTTTAAGGTTTTTACCCGAGTTACTAAAATTTTTAGAACGTTGGTTGCACATAACATAGATATTTCTCATTTTATGTCAAATATGCTCTACAATAAACAAACTTTAGGTCTTTTTTCTTTTAAGTTGAATCTATTTTTTTAGAAGTCGATCGAGCCTAAGGTCTTTTTTTATGTTGATTTTATTTTCCAAGTAGTAGGTAAAGCTTAAGAATAAACTCTCATTTTTTTTCTTTTTAAGTCGAATCTACTTTCCAAGATGCAGTCAAGCCAAGGATCGAATTATTGGTCTTTTGTTTTTCAAATCAAACCTATGGATAAGTCTAGCCTAGAAATAAAGTTTAGGCCTCCATTAAAAAATTTTGCTTTTCTTTTATTATTGGAATCACTGCCAAAATAGCATGTCTAACTTAATGAAATTTTAATTGGATTTCTTTTCATTCCAGTCATTAAAAGGAGCATAATTCCTCCTCAAACAAAATGGTGCCTATTTATCTTTGCCTTATTCTTGATACTTAGCAACAGCTAAAAAAAAGCTGTTATAGAACTTTATTTCTATCTATGCCTTCATGAAGCATCATAATGCATCATAAAGACAAAATGCACAAGCATAGATCTGTTTTCCATCATTCCTAGCTAGTGTAAGGTGTTTGGGGAGCCAAAAGTAAGCAAAGTATGTTTTTTTATCGAATGTCGTTACACCATCAGCTATTTTGAATTGGCTACCACATCACCAAATTCAGAAAACCATAGATTGTATCAATACATTTATAAGATGTATCAATACAAGGCATGGCAGTATATAAAGGTTTTGATTTTTGCACCAAATGTATCGATATATTCACTTATATATCGATTAATTTAATAAAATGGCTGAATGTATCGATTGATTCTCAAATGTATCGATATATTCACGCATTTTTACCTGATTTATGGCATTTTCTCTAGTTGCATGATTGAATCAAAATATGAGTTAGGCCACATTTTTTATTCCAAAAATTTTTAAATTCATGTCAGGCCTTGTTAAAATTATTTCATTTATTTTGGGCTTATTGGGTTGGATAAATTTTGTTTTTAGAGGCCATTCGACAAGAAAATAGAAGATTTCATGAAAAAGTATGATATGAAAGTGGTATTTTGAAACTTGTGGAGTGACATTGTACTCAAGTGTAGCTTTTCCAACCAATCATACTTTGAAAGCACACTCATAGTGCCTAGCGACTCATCATTTTAAAAGGAAAAAATAAAACTACCCCTACCTAAGTTTCTTTTTGCTTGGTCGATTGTTTCATTTATAAAAGCCAAGGGTTTGGCTTTTATTCCCACATGCTTAACTCACTATTCTTCCCCCCAAACCATAAATGGAAAAAGCATTGTGAAACTATAGAAAAAATAAAGAGAAAAAAAAAGTTCTAGTCAAGACCTAAAACCAAAAAAAAAAGGGGGGAAAGGTAAGGAGGCTCTAAAACTCACCATTAGTATATTTCCTTCATCCTAGCTTCTATCTTCTATTTTTTGTTTCATTTTTTCATGTCATATTAGCAAGCCTCTTACATGATATCCATGAAGCTTATAAGATTTCATGCATACCCTTGATAGTGTTTGATGTGGTTTCATTTTATGATGACAATTATGGTGTTTTAAATAATCAAAACCCTCTCTTTTTTTCCTAATGTATTTAGCTAGCTTTTGTTTGAATCAAGGATATTTTTGCTAGGTCTTCATGTAATCATCCATGCTAATATACGTTCATGAACTATGTCCATATGCTATTAATGCCTTTGCTTGTATTTTGAGCATGAATTACTTGTTCAAATGCCTTTTATTATGCCTTTTTTATGCCTTTGACATTTGACGGATAACTTTGGTTTTAAGAAAAATGGTGAAAAGAAAAGCTTTTCTTGGGAGATCAAACGATTAATATCGTGCATCCCAATGAGAAGAACATGTTTAAGGTGCCAATCACAAAAAAAGAATGAAAATTATTATGAGTATCCATGTTTGTCTTATTTAACGGAAGAAGTTTGACTCAAAGGAAAATAATATAAAGAAAAGCTTTTCTTGGGAAACCAAAGTATTAGTATGACTTATCCTAATGAGGGGAACATGTTTATGGTGGCCTATCACAAAAGGAATGGAAATTATTAAGGGAGTTAATGTTTGTTTTACTTGACGAATAAACTTTGTGTCTACAAAAAAATGGTGAAAGAGAAGCTTTTCATCAAAAACCAAAGAATCAATATCTTTTGTCTCAACGAGGAGAATGTGTTTATGGTGGCAAATCACATAATGAATGAGAATTTTTATGAGTATCCACGTTTGTCTCATTTAAAGGATGGCATTTGCTTTTAAGAAATATGCTGGAAAGAAAAGTTTTTCTTGGAATACCGAAGCATTAATAGCATGTACCCAAAGAGAAAAACATCCTGACATTAGCCAGTCACGAAAAAAATGGAGATTATTATGGGAATCAATGTTTATCTCATCTGACGGATGAGCTTTGGTTCTAAGAAAATTAGTGAAAAAAAAGCTTTTATTTAGAAACCAAGGAATCAATATCATGTATTGCAATAGAGAGAACGTGTTTATGCTAGCCAATCAAAAAAAGAATGGAAGTTATTAAGAGTATACACGTTTCTCATCTAAAAGACAAACTTTGATTCTAAAGAAAATGGTTAGGATAAGGTTTTTCGTGGAAATTAAAGCATCATTACAATGAATCCCAATGAGGAGAACTTATTCATGGTGGCCAATCATAAGAAGAATGAAAATTATTATAAGTATCATTGATTGTCTCATTTGACAAACAAACTTTAATCTCAAGGAAAATAAAAGAAAGAAAAGCTTTTCTTAGGAGACCAAAGCATTAATATCGCATATGCTAATGAGGAAAATATGTTTATGGTGGCCAATCACAAAAAGAATGGAAATTATTATGAGTATCCATGTTTGTCTAATTTAATGGAAAAACTTTGATTCAACAGAAAATGGTGCAGAGAAAAGCTTTTCTTGGGAAAACAAAGTATCAATATCATGTATCCCAATAAGAAAAAGATGTTTATGGTGGCAAATCCCAAAAAGAATGCAGATTATTATGGGAATCGATGTTTGTCTCATTTGATGGATGACCTTCAATTTTAAGAAAAATGGTGAAAAAAAACCTTTTCTTGGGAGACCAAAGCATTAATATTGTGCATCCCAATGAGGTTAGCATGTTTATTGCGGCCAATCATAAATAAATCAAAATTATAATGAGTATCCTTTTTTGTCTTATTTAACAGATAAACTTTGATTTAAAGGGAAGTAGTGGAAAGAAAAGCTTTTCTTAGGAAACCAAAGTACTAGTATGATTTTTTCCAATGAAGGGAACATGTTTATGGTGGTCATCACAAAAGGAATGGAAATTATTATAGGAGTTAATGTTTGTCTTATTTGACAAATAAACTTTGGTTTTATAGAAAATGGTGAAAGAGAAACTTTTCATTGGAAACCAATGAATCAATATCTTGCATCTCAATGTGGAGAACATGTTTGTGATAACCAATCACATAATGAATAGAAATTATTATGAGTTTCAATGTTTGTCTTATTTAAAGGATGAACTTTGGTTTTTGAAAATATAGTGGAAAAGAAAGCTTTTCCTGGTAGATCGAAGCATTACTATCATGCACTCAACGAGGAAAAGATCTTAATAGTGGCCAGTCACAAAAAGAATAGAGATTATTATAGGAGGAATCAATGTTTGTCTCATGTGATGAATGAGCAGTGGTTCTATGGAAAATGGTGAAAAGAAATGCTTTCCTTAAGAAACCAAGTAATTAATATTATGTATCACAATGAGGAGAATATGTTTATAGTGACCAATCACAAAAAAAAAATGTAAGTTATTAAGAGTATCCATATTTGTTTCATCTAAAAGATGAACTTCGATTCTATGGAAAATGGTCAAAAAAAGGTTTTCTCTAGAAATCAAAGCATCACTATAATGTATCCCAAAAAGGTTATGATGGCCAATCACAAGAAGAATGGAGATTATTATAAGTATCATTGATTGTCTCATTTAACAAATAAACTTTAATTTTAAGGAAAATAGAAGAAAAAAAGCTTTTCTTGGGAGACGAAAGCATTAATACCATGTCTCCCAATAAAGAGAACATGTTTATATTGGCCAATCATAAAAAGAATGAAAATTATTACGAGTATCCATGTTTATCTAATTTAACAGACAAACTTTGATCCAATGGAAAATAGTGCAAGGAAAAGTTTTTCTTGGAAAACCAAAGTATCAATATCATGTATCCCAATGAGGAGAACATATTTATGGTCATTGTAGACACCTCATTTTTTTCAGGCTAGTTTCTGGCGTCCTAGGAGTTAGGTAAAAGATGATAAAATCAAAAAATAGAATTAAAATCTGAAGGACAACTGTTGGAGGCTGTGCTTGTTTGTATTGATACTTGGCATGTTTGCATCGATACAGACCTTGGCAGTAGGTAAAGTTATGATTTTTGACAAAATGTATCGATACATAAGCATGAGGATCAATACAAATCCATAGAATATCGATACTGGCCTCTAAGTCTCAAGACTAGTAACATTTTTTGCTCTTAGTATCGATACATAACTCATTGTATTGACACTTAGAAGTAAAAAGTACGTTGCGTATTGATACAACATGTTTTGTATCGATACACTAAGGTATTTTTGCCTAGTTTGAGCCATTTTTTAGCCTTTGAAAACCCTATTTAAACATATTTTTGCACCAAGGAACTATCATAAAACATTATAAACCTTAACTATGGGTTCATTAATGGATTCTAAAAATTTTTTTGAGTCTAAACAATTAATGAAAAAGGTCACTTTCATAAGAAATATGGATGTAAGAAGGTGTTAAAGGCATATCTCCAATTGCAGGCTTTCATAGCCTTTATGCCTCCTTGCTTAGCATGGCAAAACTAATAAGAAGAGAGCCAACTAAGTATGGTAGCTGGAGATATCCCTTAGCATAGAGGAAAAAATAAAAAATGCCCTTTGCAATGTCTTCTAAAAGGAGGGGCTGAACAAATAAAAAGAAAAACAGAACCAGCTATCTAAAAAAAACTCCTCATGCATCCCTATAAATCTTTCATCCACTTTAGCTTCAAAAACTCACCAAAACACTATTCCATTACCTTTCACCCTTAACCAATCTTCATTCTCGTAGCTCCCTAAATGCATCACTAGAACACCTTAAGAGACTCAACCTTTCACACACTTTCATCCTTAAAACACCCTATCAGTAACCATATTACCAGAAAGTTTTTTCCTTTCACCTTTGCTTGCTAAGTAATAGCAAAAAAAGGGAAGGAACTGAGTTTAAAGTTGTTGCCTTAAAAAATGAGGAAACTTTAAGCTTTTGCTGGTATAATTTTTTTACCTTATTCCATATATTTTCTATTTTGATCATCCATTTCATTTTAGTGAGCCCTTCATGTTGTCATAACCCTCATTATACTCCTATGCATCATTGTTACCTTGGTTATGGTAATCTTAGATTTTGATGACCTTCTTGACACCTTGGTGATATGGGATATATAAACTTAACATACTTCATTTTCATCATTACACATCTCTGTTCATACATCTTTTGCCATGTTTCTTCCATATTCACGTATCCACTTATGTTTTAAGGAGTTTCATGAAATAAAAATCCTGTCTTGACAACTCCAACATCAATCCCCTTGTCCAAACATGTTCATATCATCTCCATGCACCTTATTTGTCATCTTCTTGCATTGTCACACATTTTCATGTTAAAATGTCATCTTAGCTTGTTTGCATGTTTAATCCATGTTTATCTTTGTACGTGTTGTATTTTGTTCATGATATCTCCATTAAAATGCTTGCTTGTTTTTTATACACTGATTTTTAGAAACATCCCTAAGTTAAGTTCATGTTACCTTCAATGGATGAAGAGTAGCATGGACTTAATGCTTTCATCAAATTGGTCTCCCAATCTTGGTGGCAAATCAATATTTCAGATCTGGATTCATGGTGAAATAAGTTTATTTTTTTCAAAAAAAGGGAAAAAAATCCATCTTAGTATTAATCCTTGATCTTGAGTCTCGTGTTCCTTTTTGTGACACGGTCAATGGGTTGTTCCATCATCCAAAACTACTCCAGGATTGTGAAATAAACTTGTAAAGCCCATGTTACTTTCTGTCATGGACATTCGAATGTCCTAGACCCAAGCTATCTTCGAAAAAATGAAATATCAAATAATCCTCCTATTTTTTGCTCTGGCAATACTATAGTTCAAACTTAAAAATTTATTTTTGAGCCATAAAATATTTCCTTTGATTTTTTAATATTTTTCCTTTAAAAGGCATCGAATAAACTTTCCAACGGTGCCTTATTTGCCTTCGATCATTCCCAGTAAGGGAGTTATAATTTTTCAAACCTTTGTTGTCCGAAACCCCTGGAACTAGCATGTAACATTCTGTTTAGGGCCATTACGGCTCACCATTGATTTTTACAAAATTTCAAAATATTTTTCTCAAAAAGTTCACAAAATTCTCTTTCTGGAATGGTATTATCTATGATCTAACGATCCTGGATAAACTTAAAATGATTTTTCAAAATCCAGCATGCCCTTTTACTTATACATGCTACCAGTACTGAGATGAACTTAAATTCCAAAATTAATTTTGCTTAGAAAATGATTTTCTAGAATTTTTGGAATATTTTTATGTTAAACCTTGTCGAGTTACCTTTCCAACGGTACCTCATTTACCTTATGAAGTCTTCAGATGAACCTAAACAAAATCTAGAAGCAGAGACACGATTCTGTCCCCTATTTTCAACCTCTTTTTTGAATCCCCTCTTATTAGGACATTCAGATGTCTAATAAATATGCTCGGTTGATTCCCCCACAACATCAATCCCTTTTCACTGAGATTAAGATTAAAATACAAAAAAAAGGATTTTGTATTAAAATTTTCACTAGTGGAGATACTGTAACTCCATTATTCCAAAAAGGATACTTCAACCCCTATTTTTAATTAAAAAATTTAAATTTTGTCTTTCTTCCTAAATGTTTTCTTAATTTTGGGGATACTCCAACCCCACTCCTCAAAAGATACTTGCACCCCTTTTTAAAAAAAAATTTAAATTCTCACTTGAATCTTAACTATTTTCATAAATCTATTTTACGGGACACTCTAATCCTACTTCTCTGAAAGGATACTCCAACCTCGTTTTTACCTTAAAACTCAAAATTTTCTCTTCCGGAAGCTTTAAATTGTTTTGATAAAAATTATCTTTGTTCAACAAATTACCACTAAATATAGATCGGTCTCTAAAATTGTCATCCTAGTTATTCTTCAATAATCGAAGGCAATTGTGAGACACATTTCGATCGCCTCTCCGTTTTTATGTTCTTTTGTTAATGATTGCTTATTTATGATATTATTATATTTCTCACTTTTCACCTTACTAACTTATTTCCTTATGTAGTGTTATTGTGTATTCATATTTAAAATTCATTTTCCAATAAAATTTATGAGGTGATATTTTATATTGCTATCTCTCCAGTGCCTAATACGAAACATCCAATTTTTAAAATCCAATCTAGATATTGTTTTCACAAAAAATCCCTATATTCTTCACACCTCTAGTCGCATAGGTGATCTAATTTTTCTTAATAAAAAAATCCCCGGATTTACATTTTCCAAAATATCATGCATTAAAAAGGATTATATCTAAATAGAGATCGAATAGAACTGATTTAACCAAGACAAATGTGAGATATAGTTAGTAGGTATCGAGTTTAGACATCATAGGGATGTTAGTCCTTTCCTACATGTAACCAACTCCCGAGCCCAACCAATGAATTTGTGGACTTCATAACCTTGGAATCAGTGTTTCAAGTTTTGTAACTCATGATATTATTTTCAATAGGCATTAGATCTTGCCTAGCCTAAAATGATCAGTGGCGACTCTAAGTCTATGGCCACTTCGTGGTGGCCATCTAAGTCTAGTTGGATAAGCGACTCGTCCGACAGTCCCTACCCTTTCATATTATCATGCCTAATCCAAATCCTAATCAAAGGATAGCTTAAAGGTTTGACCATAACTAACCATCATTTATTCTTAAGTTGAGTGTGCTATGCCCTTTAGATCGTCCAAAGCTTTAAAGGTTGGGCATATAGCGATAGCTTGGCAACTCCACTAGGGACTATTTTAGAAAGAGTTAAGCTTATAACTAGCTTTTTCTTAATCGGTTCTTGGTTTTTCAGTCTCCATAATTATTTAGATGTAGTTCTCTTTTATTTTTTGCCTACTAATCTCTATTATTTATGTTTTATCCTATGATTGTTAGTGATTGTTTGTGCCCAAATAAATATTGGTTTGAATAAATATGGTAATATGGGAGTGATACAAAAAGGTTTGATTATTTTTTCGACACACATCATGCACATGTATTTGCACTAGATTCCCACCATACACTAGGGTGTGGTTAGTATCCTAATTATTAGGAGGAAGTGAGCCATCTGCCTTCGTAAGTAACCCTTTGTATAGGCATGGCAAGACCTTCCGGGATGTAAACTACCTATGTCTCTTATAAGTGCCCCTCCGCACTTACATAGAGAAATATATCCATCAGATCGAACCCATTCCACTAAACCTATGATAGGCCTAGGATCGAGATACTTCGACTGTTCTTACCAGATGAAGGAGCGATTCAGATACTAAAATAGGCATCAACTTAAACCCATGTAGTGAAACCTATGAGGTAAACCATGTCAAGCCATACTAGATACTGCCAGAATAACCTGAAGATTAAGGTCACTTGGGGAAACATTTCTTACCTTTACTCATATATACCATTGGTTACTCGGGCAATGATTGGTGAATGTTTTCACCCGTGTTTGTCTTTTTATTTTCATGATCATTTCTCTAGGATATGTCATGACATTCAATGGCAAATCCTCTTTAATAAGTGGGTAAGGATAAGCGAATGCCATTACCTATGAAGCCATCTTAAAATGGTCGTATCTGACGAAGATAAGCCATCATGTTACCCGAACAATGACTTAGCATATGTTTAAAATAGATGGTGATGGACAAATATCACCGTTTAGATGGTCAGTCTTAATCATCACGGGGTATCATGTTGCATCACGAAAAGACAATTTTAATATGGAGATGCTGGTATGATGCTCCTTTAATGCCTCAACCTTTATATTCTTCATGTCTACCTTAGGCATTATATGGCCTATTCTCAGGGTAAATTTTATGATACACTTTTGCTGCTATTCTTTCATTTCTTTATCTTTTACCTATTATTTTGTATTGGTTCTCATTCTCTTTTTGCTTTTCTTTTTCACCATGCATCATTTCATCATAATTACTGTCATCATGGGACAATTAGCTCTAGTGGATAAATGTTCACTAAGGGACATCTGTCATGGAGCAATAGTCCACTTCAGAACTAAGTCCCTTTGAAGAAGTATAAGCATGGTTGGAGCACCGACAATATGAAGACGGGGATGTTATAAAACCATGGTATGCCTTAATAGTGTATGAAAGGATCAAGATAGGATACCATTAAAATGATTGGCAAGATCTAAGGACTATATGGATTAATTGGGACAATACTGAAAAGGAATCATTCATTAGAAGATACGAAGATATCACTCTTCTGCTTCAAGTCCGTTTGGATGTTAGTTTGTTGCAAGCAACCTTTCAATTTTGGAATCGAGCATACTAGCGTTTCACTTTCAATCATGAAGACTTAGTCCCCATGGTTGATGAATACACTGCGTTACTCAACATTGAAAGGGCAAAGGTTGGTAGGATATACTACAAACAATTGAATCCTCTAACCTTCAAGAAAAGATTAGCTCAAATCCTTAGGGCAATGGAGTCTTAGATTAAAAGTCATATCAAAAGAAAGGGGAATAGTGAATGCATCTCATGGGTGCAGACACTTTATTTTATCCGGGCTAATTTTTTATAATCTGAAGCATGGACGTAAGAGGGGATAATGGCTGCGCCTAGCGAAAAAGTATTTCGAGGATGTTAAGAAGGCCTATGGATCATATCAAAGGTAAATGCAAAGATGCAGGATCAAATGACGTAGTCCAAGGTATCCGGGGACAAAAGATATGAGAAATTTCATAATTTTACTTGAATGTATCGATACATGGTTCTCATGTATCGATACAATGCTCCAATATGCCAACAATTTGAAATGTCCCCATTTATATCGATACAACATGTAGATTATCGATACATAAGCCTCTGTATTGATATAAGACCTCATGTATCGATACTAGACCATGCCAGGGCTAAAACAAGCATTCTGTAAAGGAATGTATCGATACATATCAACATGTATCGATATAGTGGTTCATAATATCGATACAATGGTTCATAGTATCGATACATTGATCATTGTATCGATACACTAAGGTTTTTGGACCCAATGTATCGATACATTATGCAATGTATCGATACATGTAGGCCATTTTCATGGTCCAGGCATTTTTAACTCGTTGACCATTGATCCAAAACTCGATTTTAACCCGTTTCTTTGCATAAGGAAAGACTAAAACACATATCAGATTATGAATTTAGACTTTTGAATTAATCACAACATCTTTTTGAAGTCTAAATTGGATCAAAAAAGGGTCAACATCACACGATCATCCTACTCCTTAGCTTGTTGACCGATATCACCATCAGCCACCCTATTTGCTGGAAAAGCATTTCAGCATTTAATCCAGCCACCTTATGCACATCACATTGGTAGCAAGTTGCTTCCTACAGCCACTCTATAGCCACCATGCTGACATCACCTTGTCCCCCTTAAGAAATGGCTAAAAACACCTCCAATTTGGCTCCAAAAGGCTGGCATAAATAGACCACTTCTATCTCAGTAGAAAAAGGTTAGATTCCAGCTCATTTACACTTCCAAAAACACATTCACACACCAAGAAAAGTAAAATCCGTAGCTCTTCACCCACCACCCAAAAACAGCCCCAAAACACTTGCTTTCATCCACTACATACTCCAAAAATCACCCTCATCCATACCAGAACCAAAACCTCATCATTTTTTCTCTTTTTCTTACTTATTAACAATAAGGAAAAGATGAAAATTAAAGCCATCTCTACTGCTCAAATCATTCGGCCAAGAAGTGAAGTTTTGTTGGTATAACTGCTCATTTTATCACTTTTATTTTTTATTTTTCAGCATCTTCATCATTTTAGGGAGTTCTCCATGTTTCCATCACCCTCTTAGGATTATCGTGCATTATTGTGGCTTTTGGTTATGGTAGTTTAGGATTTGGATGCCTTAATGCCCTTTTGATGCGCAAAATGCCTCATTTCATCCTCATTAGTTTGATATCTCTTGTTCATGCATTTTATGCCATGTCCATGCATCTTGTTATTCTTAACCCATGCATGAATCATTAGCCTAACACATTTCAAACACATTTACACCTTAACTTGCATGAATCATTGTCATTTTCAGTATCCATAACATTTTCTTGTTAAAGTGCATAACACTTTTTTTTGTCCAAGCCATTGGTAGAATTAGCATCCCCATTCATGTTAGGTGCCATCCCCTTATATGTTTGGTGTCAAAATGCATGTTTGGTGGCTGATAAAAACTGATTTTTGACAGAACCCCTAAGCCAAACATGTTAACCTCAACCAATGAGGATTAGCATGGACTTAGCATTTTTTTAAAGATAGCATAATATCTTAGGGAAAATTAAGTTTTCTAAATCTGGAATCTTCATTAAACAAGCTTAAATCTTCTGATTTTGAAATGAAAATGGTCTTACAACTATTCCCTAAATGTTTATGCCTTTTTCTTGAGTCAAAACCTTGAGTGGTACGATCAACAGGCTATTTGATCATCCCAAACTACTCCGGGGCTGTGCAAACGAGTTCGTGATGCTCATGCCACTCTTTTCCTTTAGTCATAGACATTCAAATGTCAATGACCTAAATGTAGACCCATAAACATAAGGAAAACAAGAAATATCCCCTGCTTTGCCTTATCCCTCGCTGGCAGCACTACTGTTACAAATTAAAAATCATTTTAAAATCCCAAATGATTTTTAGTGAATTTTATGATATTTTTCTTAGAAAGTGTGTCAAAATACCTTTAAAAAAAATCTTGCTCATCTCTAGATCAGTCTAGGTGGGAAAGTTATGATTTTTCAAATCTAAACTGTCTAGACCTTTGGAATCTAGACATGTATTCTACTCGGGCCATTTAGGCCCACTAAATGATTTTTCCCAATTTTTTGAACATTTTTCCTAAAAAGTTCATGAAATTCCCTTTCTAGAAAGGTATTGTTTGTGATTTTTTGACACCAAATGAGTTTAGGGTGATTTTTCAAATTTTGAGATAACTTGTCACTCCTATGCTCTGCCAGTAGCTCAATCAGTCCGAACTAGAAAGTTTATTCCCTCAAAAAGTGACTTCTTGGAATATTGGAAATATTTTTAGAATAACCCTCATCGAGTTACCTTTCTAACGGTGTTGTCCACCTTCTAAATCCTTCAAACAAATTTAGAATAAATTCGGGATGCAAGATAGCACGATGCTATTCCCCTGTCTTTGATTTTGGTCAAAATTGAGTTATTTTCCCAAATTTTCTCTTGAGACATTCGAATGTCTCCATGTCATCCCAATTAGACTCAAGAGCATAACTTAACCTCCCACAAGCTCATATCAAGGCACAAACATAGTTTACATCTTTATCATCCTCATTCACAATAAATCTTTTTG